>JAQGAX010000130.1:0-23268 GCA_034698105.1 Plectus exinocaudatus | reverse complement strand
ATCTGCGCGTCACACGGTGGAGTTATTTGATAGAAAAAAACAATTCAGATTTGCAATTATTTGCTGCTTTTTGCAATTAGAATCATCAACTGGAACAATTATATGCGAGTGGTAGAAGTAATCATATCCACAAACCACTGTTTAGTGCGCGCTCAGCAAATCGAGCGTGTTGTTACCTTTATACTGCAACCACCTAATGCCACTGCGCGCTTTTTCAACAAAGAGGAATCACGCTCTTTGCACGTCGATAATAGGGATAACATGCAATACCTTTTGCAACATAAAACTAATGAGTTTAGGCTTTCAATTCATGCCAATATCGTAGTAATGACAAAAATATTATTTATGCCTCATCTTATTCATATTCCTCTCTGCAGATGTCAGTGATCGTGGCGAATACACAGCAACCCGAGCCAAAGCAGCCGAAGATGTCAGAGCTACTGGACGTAGGGGGCAAGCCGCGTTCATCGCTCGATTCACTTCTCGCTGCTGTGACGTCGTCTGCTGGACAGCAGCACGGTGCCTTTCAGTGCGAGGTCAGTCTGCCTGTGTTTTGGCCTATGCAGTATGGTCCACGTCACTGCATGGATGCTGACCCATAAGTGCGTCGTCTTGCTAAACAAACGCGCAGAATAGCTGGGTAGGCGCTAATAATTTAAAATTTGGCTGTGAAGTAATACTCAGTAGAATTTACCTATTTCAAAACCTGAACTATGTCACTGGACCAGGGCAGGACAATTTCCCCATCTTTGATAACTCTTCCTTCGTGATGTGACGCAGAGCTAAGCAGAACAAGAAACTATGGTAGGGGACCATGCATTGCACAAAAAATCCGCCGTTTCTTACGGGCTCAACTGGCATTTCCCGTTGGATCGTGCGCTGCTATCATTTGCACCAAAGAGAAATGAAACTGTTTGCACGCAAATCTGCTTTTACAATGCGTTCAAGGTGCAACTTTACTATATTTTACTCATTCGATTTGGTCTACAGGTGTGTACACGGGTCTTCCCCACGTACTTCACGCTAGCGACGCACAAATTCCGCGAGCACAGTGCGTCACTCGCTCTGCCTACTACTTCGGCTCCTACTCTGACCAATTCTTTGCATTCGATGCTTGCATCCCAGCAGCAGCTTACGGTAACGGTTGACTTATTTTCTTGACAGTTTATCATTCACAACTAATGAAAATGTTATTCCAATCGTACCACAACGATTCATTTTGTTTTGTCAAAGAAGAGAGATCTAACAGTCACCTAACTATTTCTTACTTTCAGACTTCTGCCGAGGATGCGATCACGCCACCACGACCGACCGCCATCGATCCTGATTCTTATTGCGAGATTTGCGACAAAGAATTCTGCTCCAAATATTTCCTCCGACAGCACCGCTTCAACATTCACGGAATTGCGTCCAGCGAAGACAGCCCGGGCCCAGGTCTCGCCGCTGCCGGGATGCAGCAGCTGCCGAATGCGTTCATGCTACAGCAGGCAGGGATGACGGATGCGACGCTGCCGCAGCACCTCCAACAACAGCAGCAGACACCGAAGCCGAAACGCCAATATGTCACAGGGAAAAACTACTGCGACTTGTGCAATAAGGAGGTAATGTGAGATTCGCAGCATGCATCAACAGACTCCACATGCTTAAGAGAAATCGATAATTACGGTATTCAACCTTTCCCATTCGATTTCTCAATTAAATTCCACCAAGGCCCTCATCGTTTCTACCTACCGTTTCTGCTGCAAACGCCATTGCTGATTCTCGTTTTTTGTTTTTTTTAGCTGTTCAGCACGTCTGCAGTTGCATTCATAAAATTCTTCCGTTATGAAGAGCGCCGCGCCCACCCCATCCATGCTCAATACTATAATAGTTTGGGCAGTCTATAAAGTACGCTCAGTGTTTCAAATACTCTTTTTAATTCACTGAGTTTTTTCATCACCTTATTTTGCTGAATTTGAAAAAATGGGTTCCCGATTTACGTTTACTGAATTCTGCATTCGTTACCTAAACTAACCCTGATTACGGTAGAATCAAGGACGTTTTTGACATTGCGGTTACAGGTGTGCAACAAATACTTCCTGCGCACGCATATGCTCAAGATGCATGGCATCGTTATCGACGAGAACAAAACCGTCATCGGCAACATCGATACTCTCGAGAAGGAGAAGACCGGCGCGCTATCATTCCGGTGCGTTCTTTGGTTTATTGGTCCACCCGGAGGCTCCGTACGCCCGTTCCACCCTAACGGTTCTTAGACGCGTTCAAAAAACAGCGTGGAATTGCCGCACGCTCATTTTTCTGCAATGGGCAGTGCAACGGTAATATTGTCATCATGCATCAAAGTTTTATTTTCGAGGCTCAAAAATCTGCGGCCCACATTTGCATCATTATCGTTAGCTTACTATGTGTTATTTTGTATCACGAGGAAAGTTGAAAAAACTAAATGTGAGCAACACAGCTTGAACATATTCAATAAATATTTCCATCCAATTTCGTCTTCCTGAACTGCACCGTGTACCTTAACAAGTCGTATTTTGATCCCGAACAAACGTGATATTTATACCCTTAAATTAGCCATTCTATTTTCGCTTCTAATTAAATTAAATTAAATTTCTTTCCATTGGAAATGATTGGTGAATGTCAATCAGTTTTTGTTCGCTCTACACTAATCAATTATCAATTCACATGTTGATTAAAATGTGTCTGACGATTGTCAGTTTTCAATTTGCGAGCGAGTGGCAAGGAAATTTTAATCACAGTAGCAAGCAAAATGAGTTACTTTCAGTATTATATTATTTGATCAATGCTCTCCATTCGATTAGCCAAATGGTTTTCTCAGACTAGTTCTTCTATTATTTCAGCTGCGACATTTGCTTGAAGGAAATGAACACGAGACACTTACTTCGCGCTCATAAGCAAGAAGCGCACGGTATTGTTCCTCTCGGGACGCCACCCAGTCAGAATCGCAGTAAAAGCACCAATGCAAACAGCGTTCAGTCGAACGGCGAAGGCAGTCAGCAGCGACCGACGATGATCAGCCTTAACGGCGGCGATTCATCTGGCCCGCCCAATGTCACCGTCTCTTCAAATTCATCGTTGCGCATGCGAGACGACTCCAGTCCCTATTTGAGGTTCGGTATATCATTGGATTATAGTTATACCAAGAGTTCGCGTATGGGGTGGTTGTAGACCCATTTCGAAGGAGTTCATCCGTATCTCTAAGTACAGTAGTACCCCTCTTCCTCCAGACACTGATCCATGTGTACCTCTGTCTGTCCCGGTAATGATGCTTTGGGTGAGAAATAATTGTTTTAGCAATAAATGTAACATTAACGTGTCCTTCATTTCTTTAGTTACGCAAGCTTCACGGAAGTGTGTCCGGTGTGCGACGGGCGATTCAAGTCAACCGCTCTCTTACAGTCGCACATGCAACGCGAACATGCCAATGAAGTACCCGCTGAAATATTGGCATCCTTCCAGAAAGCGACTGAACAAGCGGCGCAAATCAAGGTAACCATTTATCTAGCAAATCATCTAGAATCAGAGGATCAACAGTGACGTCAGCAGCGGAAAAGTAGCCGAGCCTGAGCCTGTTGATGCATGCTGTGAATCTCATTAGTTTCATATGGGGTTGATTTATAGGTGGAGTGAAAAGGGAGAACAATAAGACCCCTTTTGTGTGAGCTACTGATCGCCAAGCGTGAGATGCTCCCCTCCTTTTCTCGTTCATTGACTGCAGTCTAACACATTTCTTTGTAATCTTGAATGAATGAAAAAGGTCAACCCGTGGACTTCTCTGACCCCCAAACTGTTTCGTAAGACTCCTCTGAGATATATAACTGCGGTAAATTAACTTATCAACGCTATCTTCAGGCGGAGCAGCAGCTGAATCAGCTGCCTTGCGAGTTCTGTCCGCTCGCTTTCGATGACATCATCGAACACCAGTTACACATCATCAATGACCATCCGAACGAGATTCGCGCCAAGACCAATACGATGGCCGCCAGCGCAGCAATGGCCTCCTTTAAACAGGAAGGTGTACAGTCACCAACCACCGTAGGCCACAATATCGGTCAGTTGAGTGATTAATGTACTTCACAAACCGTTATAAACGTCGTGGTCACATATGGCTATGTGCATGGTGCTTGTGCGCATATTATGGACGTAGGGTGGTGGCCGATCTTAAACCATTCAAATGTAGTGAACAATTGCGAGAGAACAGGGGTGATGCGTTAACATACTATATGGTAGGATGCGCGACTCTACGAATAATCGACAGTTGCATGTTAGCCGCCGCCGTTCGTGTTGCTTTACACTGAACGAATTTTGTGAGAATCGCGTTCATACTTTCAAACGCAATTGCTCATTACACTTGGATTATTTACAGTTCGGCTGCCGCCTGTTGTCCCTATTGTGTGGACATTCATAAATAATGGTTGGGAGGAATGGGTAGCTGATATGCTTTGTAAGATCAAGAATTAATAGCGTTTTTAATATCTCATAAATCCTGGGTGAGCGTTATATGTGCTACGATAGTTAGTTCCTGGGGTTAAATGTCATCAGCGTTTCATGAATGCACAAGCACAATCAAAGCTTCACCGTAGTTCTGCTGTTACAGTATAATTCGACAGCATATAAATCTAACGAGCATTGGAGACGCATTTAAATTTTCATTAATAATTGAAGCCAGTGCTAGTCAATCAATTTTGATTGAGAATCCGTACAGTCTAGGACTACAAGGAGCAGTATTGTTTGAGGACATTCGATCGCTTCTGCAGTGAGGATAGTTCAAGTACATTCTTAGTGCATAGATAGTTTCGTTGTAAGGGGCATCACTTTTCAGTTTCGATCGTCTCCCTGAATTATTTTTTTGTTTGTTATTTAGTATAATGCCCAGCAATCTTAAGGCCCGTGAACGGGATCAGGGACGAGACGATAGAATCAATAGATGAAACACAACTGAAACATTTCCTTCCGCTTCCCTTCGCGCTGAGCTGTGCCACTAGATGAGACATTTTAATGCAAACCATTCTAGCATTAAATAAGAGATCATTATTCGCTATGTCGATAGATTTAAATTTGCCGGTCGATGTACTGTAAAATTCATTTGCAACGATAATTGTCATTTAGCGATCAAGATTAAAACTCGCCGTATATGTTTGAGTGATCGATATTTACAACTTCCACCGTATGTCGTTATTTGCAGACATTAACCGATCGGTCAACGAAGAATCAGTCCGTGCGCCGGAATCTGAAGAGGACGGGACAAAGGGCCTTCCGTTGGTTATCAATAATAATGGGAAGAAGCTGTACCGCTGCAGCTACTGCACTTACTACACGCCGTGGCCGTCGAATCTGTCGACTCATGAAAAGCGGCATACTCTGGGTACGCCTTCCAGCGCGGAGCCGCACGTCTGCAACGTCTGTCTCAGGTATAGTCAGTTTTTTCTCATTGCATGGCGTTATGTCACCGTCAGAATATGCATCAGCAGTGGCCAAAAAAGGCTACGGTAGAATGCAGTAGAATTTATAATTTATCGAAAATTTATGGTAAGACGCGAATAGCAAAGAAACTTCAAATTGCTTCAATCCAATTTAAATTGGCGCTCCTGAATATTCATAATTGTGATAAACCTAAGGGATCGTGCCCATTTGTGCTCTATTCTCTACTGCATTAAATATGTGGAACAGTTGCAATTGGCCAAAATTTAGCAATGATTGGCGCTGCACTAAGATGTCAGCAATATTGATTATGTTCGCGGCTAATTTGTATTTTGACACCATTTTTAACGTGTTCTGTCTCAGGGAGTACCGCTACGCTCACTCGCTGAAGCGCCATAAGGAAGTCCACCGACTCGGCGCGTCCTACGAGCGCAAATACGGCTCACCCGACAAGAACGTCGCCGAGTCGCCCGAAAATGGCCATGCTTCCACTACCGTTTCACCTAGTAAGTACTCTTCACATTTCTGTTAAACGCACCGGGCTGTTTATAAGTTACGTTACGCTTTCGGAGGGGGTCGAAGAGGTCTGTTACGCTCAATAATTCATAGCGCTGTGGCTTAAAATTATTGATTAATTATAACATTACGGCAGAGAGTAAAACTCACCCAAAAATGGTGTTACGTAACTTAATGAACCGCCCCATTATTGGAGACTGCGCGATTTCATGTTCATTACAGTTCGCTTCCAATTTACTAAAAGTCAATTTCCTACTTGATTCAGGCAAAGTGGCGAAGCGCTTCCGCTGCACGAAGTGCGACAAGCGCTTCAGGACGCGCGAACAGTGCCGCGAGCATCTGTTTGCTGTTCATCGCCGACAGGAACTGCGAGATGCTCTCGCCAATCACTCGCCCAACAAGGATCTCTACCGCGCAGTGGCCGACGAGAACCAGGCCGCCGTCTCCGCCGTGGTCGAGTCGCTCCATCAACAATTGGCCGAGGAGCGGCGCAACAAGGAAGAGCACGAGCATACGGTGAGCGTATGTTTAACAACCCTACACGATTAGCCAGTACGTCTGTATGTCCGCTCCACCCTATCGGTTGTTGTACACGTTCAAAGCAGGGTGATATTGCCATGCGCCCAGTGTTAAATGTTCATAATTTGTATATACCCCTTAATTTCTGTGTCCATGTCGGCTAATATGCATACGTTGCGACAATTTTTAATTCTGTTTTATTAGAGAAAAGTTTTGGTCACTATTTATTAACAGCAAATATCATGTGAAGAGCGTTCGACTATTTCTTAGGTCAGCGCCGATTAACAAATACGTCAGCGACGTCTTTGCTTAAATAATCCATCCTTAGACACAATTTAGCATTCGTGTTAACTCCACAAGACTTATTTATGGAACGGATTTGAACGTAAATTCCCTTCCATGTTTACTCTTCTTAAAAGGTAATCGTTGCTAGAACAGCGAAAGGATTTTCGTTTAAATGTCAGACAATGCGCGCATGCGTGAGATAATCGAAAGCCAAATAGCATGACGCTAAATGTAAAGTGAGGGGCTACATATTTGCACATATTTGCCAACTACAGTCAACTAACTGATCGTATAATAAACAAATTTAAGTAAGCTCTTATAACGAACGAATTTACAGACATATTGCCGTCGTTGAGTGCAGTTGACTATAATTGGAAAAATAATTGAGCTGTTGCGAACAGCACCTAGGGGTGTCAACCGTGCCGATTTCCGCGATTGTCTCATGATTGTTCAGCTGTTTTTCATGCGTAGCCGATTCAATTAAGATAAACTGAGTAAATCTTTCTAATGATAGCTATTTTAGAGCGGTTCCGCGAGCCCAACATCTGAGAAAATGATGGCCGAGGGTTACGCGCGACCTTTGGGCACGGCACACCTGGACAAGCCGTTCATCGTGCAGACGTTCGTCATGCGGGAGCGATGCGACAACGGCTTGAAGGGGCAGTTCCTGCATGAGCTGATTGCTCACCTGCCCGTCCGCTCGCTGTTATCCGACCCCGTTGAGGTCACCTTCGAGTTGGTGCCCGCGCCTCACATCGACGCCCAGGTCAAACACCTCTGATGCGCGCCATCTCGTGAAGTCCACCGCAATTGTTAATGCTCTGTTAGCATAGCGGTACTCAACCTTGCTCAGGTTCATTCCACATTTGACGGACACCCTCTAGCATGCGCGCTGAACGATTCGATCGCAAGTAGTTGGTCTGTCGATAACTGAGGTCGAAGCAAGTCGTAGTCAGACTGTTCTGCCTTTGGGCAGTTTAAAAGCTGTAGTAGGATTTGGAATGAACCTGATAAAGGCTGCGTGCCACTGTACTAATATGCTTCACTGAATGAGCGTGCTTGCTATTAGACATGAGCAGCACTGTTTAGCGCTGGGGGTATTTTGTTGCAGATTTGGGCATGTAAATGTACATACCGAACTTGGGTGGCTGTGCTCCCCTTAACCCCCGTGCTCATGTCTGAATTCGCAGGCCGTTCGTTATTTTTTACTGAATATTTGTCTGGAATGTTCCGACGACATGTTTACATTTACAACCCCTTCGATGTCTGATTTTGTCAACGGCGCTATCCTTAAAGGTGCATTTATACCTATGAACGAAGTGAACGCGGTCATTTTGACAACGTGCTGAAGCATAGTATAAAAAGTGACCGCGTTCACTTCGTTCATAGGTATAAATGCGCCTTAAGTCTCGCTTCAATTAGAATTCTCAGTTTCCTAATATAAAATTTTAATGGCTTGCGTTCCGAATTGCTTCGTCTGCATTAAGTTCTCGATCGTTTTCATTACGATCCGCGCTTTGTCTGGTGCTCGTTTGTGTCATTCCTCGTCGATCTTGGCCGAATTCAGCAAAAAACTAAAGCACTTGTCGCGTACAAAATTGTCGTGTTAGCCTATTGCGTGTTGCCATGAATGTTTTTCTGCTCTGTGCTGACTGCATTGTTCTCTCATTGATTCCACATTGTTGCCTCAGACTGCGCTGCCATACAGTTGATCGAATGATTGTACTGCGTATTTTGCGTCTTGACCTATGGGTTCAGAGATTTATCACGAAAATAGACGACGACGATTTTTGCGACCAGTTACTAAGAATTTTATAAAGAATCATTTCAATTTCACATATATTTCGTAGTTATTCTTAGTAATAGACCACAAAAGTCGTCATCGTCCATTTTGTCGATAACTCTATTGAGTCCTTTACTTGCGGTACATTTCAATGCGTGGTTAAACCTTTCATTTTGACATTCCTTTTCTACCATGTTTATTTGCATCTTGTGCTACTGTTTTTGCTATCGCAAGTCTCTGCTTAAAGAACATGGTTCCCTCACCTTTTCAGTTCTGAAGTAGAGTTTGTAGTGGTTATTAATTATGATCAGCAATTGTTGTCCACTTTACCGAGGTCTGTGAGATTCTTGTATGGAAAACCGCGATTCCAGCAGTTAGTTTTAAGCAAAGCTGTAGCGTGGTAGAATGAGCATCAGTAGGCGTACTGTATGACATGACCCTCCTGAATGGAACACCTAATATCTTTTAAGTGAGCAATGCTACCACATCTTGCTCAAATGTCTCCAGCAAACTACCGTACCGCGCGTCCATACAATGTTAAAAGTACACCACAGACAAAACGCGAATTTGTACATGTGCGGCTGTGAAAATCCTGCTTCGTTGTGTCATATCTGCGTGTCCTGTCTCAGCGCAGTTCTCATACCAATATTTTTGTCAGATGTATTGTGCTAGCGACAAAACTGTCGGCCAATATTCATATATCAACGGACGTTGCGTGTACAGTTACGGGTGCGAGTTTTTTGATCATTTTACTGCGTGTTCTTGCGACTTTTTCAGAGATGAGCCAAGTGTGGTCTCCGTTCCTTTTTTCTCTTTCTCTCTTATTGTCTTCGATTACGACTGCTATTTGTGTGGGGTGCATGACCACTTATGATAAGAGCTCCTTATCATTCGTTTCACTGATTATTGAACGTTTGTTATCTACGGGCATATGTTGTCTTTGTATGATATTTCGGCTGGTGTTCTAATTTCGTTATATTTCAACGACTATTCACTATTTTGCTATTTAGAGGAGAGACTGTTGTCTTTACTGTAGCGATTAGTGGACACTATGAGGTCAATAACCGCAGCGCGTTTTCTGCGGTTGACGACTTCATATTAGGACATTTTGACTATTATCGACAGTCTCCTTTGTTGTTTGTCCGTTTTCAATATTTCATACCGTATATTTCGTTGCGCAAAGAAGTGTAATATTTTGGTGCGTGCATTAAATAAAACATTTGTTTTACCACGAATGGCAATTGTCAACACGGCGTTTGGCGGCTGCTGGATTACGGTATTGAACAGCGAAATTGACTAAAGAAATATAGTTTCTTTGTGCGTCATTAGAATACGCAGGACGTGAAAACGAACAAATAATCCAATATGTGTGTAGTTCTGTATTGAACGATCTCATTGGAGCGAACCTGATGAGCACCGTATCTAACTGAATTTCACATACCGTTTTATCTCCAACTCTTTCGGTCTTTCGGAGCCTTTAATTAACAAAGACAGATTCCCCCATGTTAATGCGCACATAATCTCGTTGGTGGACAAACGGTTCGCACGTGGATTCAACGAATACTTGCTTGCTGACCCGTCGTTTGCGATTGTGGTCCTGCCGGCAGGGGATGCGGGCGTCGCACCAAATGGTCACTTACGTTCGGCGTGGCCCGTCGACCGTTAAATTCGCCGCTGATTCACGTGATCAGTCGGACGGGTCTGACAGCGGACAGCGGCGAGGTCGTATATCGATTACTGCGCAGACTGACCTCAGTGGGCGCTACACGGCGCGAATTTCGACCGGCAATTATTCGAATGGACATTAAAAAATAATTCGCGCAGCTGTCGGTCTGACCGTGACCCCGTCCGTAGTGTGCCGCTCTCCCTTCTCGCCTTCATGTCGACGCGCGTAATCAATTCACGCCCGCTATTATTGTCTTTTACCCGACACGTGCGTTTCGGTGGGGAATATATCATGGAGAGGGGGCGTCCAAATGCGCACCGGTAAAATGTTAAAATAATGCACGCGGCAGAGGTGGGCGTGGGGGTATGGAGAGTGAGTTGAAACTTATTCTGTACTTATGTTCTGTACCCCCCCCCCCAGGCACTCGATCCGTACCCACCATGGCACATAGGACAAAACTGTGTAGGTTGTGCATGAATAAAAGTTTATCATTTTCCTGTATAGCAGGTTCGAATAGCATGCACTATTCGCTTTTGATTTCTTTGCATGAGGTTCTGAGTACCGTTTGAAAAATGTAATTCATCAGGGACATTGAGCACGTATTCGCTTTCACATTGCTTGTATTCGCTTTTCCATCACATCCTCTGTAGGCGTCTACTGTATTCGACAGTCATTATGAAGAACGTGAGGTCACGTCCAAAGGAATTCCTATCCTCTTATCGACAGCGCTGAATTCGTTGCACGACCGATCAAGGAGAACTCGTGGCGGGGCGGGTCGAAGGGAAAAGTGGACGGACGGACGGACAGGTCGGTGCGAAACCAAAGTGGACACGGGTCAAGGCCCAACCGCGGCGATTTCTTCTTTCGCACGAGACGACGGACGGCCGGCGAAGGGATTAGGGTCAGAGGGCGGACGCGAATAGAAGCGAAGAAGAAAACCAGAATCGGTTGTAAAAATTCTGACCCCGACCGACGACGGACCGACGCGCGAAGACACAAGGTCGCCTCCGATTGTGCTCAACTGTCGGCCGCGAAATTATTACCCTCATTCCACTGCGTGTCGTCAGCCCGTTTCTTTGACTCCTCATTCATTAAGAACAGGGGGCAGCTTTAAAAGAGGGACGGTCTTATACCGCGCAGCTGACAGACGTGGGCACGGGTCGGTGGCTGAAGGGTACGTCGACCACAATTTTTCCAGCTGAGGAACAGGGAACAGCTTCTGTCACACTCCATAACTCTGCGCCTACCTCTGCACGTGTCTACGTCTCTCTCATCTAATACCCATCTTTATGCTTCTAAATATTGCAAAAACTTTCATTTAGGATATTTTATGCACTTTACAGAACGCAGCAGTGGAAGCATTGCAACTTGTAACTGATTCACAGCTCCAAAGGGCCGTTTTAATGGAAGTTTTTTGCAATATTTAGAAGCATATAGATCTATTTAGATCTTGCTCATAACTGTAGCTCATTGCTGATCTATAGGCTCATAACTTTCGATCTTATGCAAATTCAACTGAAGTATTATATCATTCGATAGAGTATTTAGGGCACTACTTTTATGCCAAGTTTCATTTACAACGGAGGGTCAGCAACGAAAGCACAAAACGAGAAAAAATTGTCATTATCATTTTCAAAAGGTTTTGTAAGAACAACGGAGAAACCCAGAGCTTTGATTTTCACAGCAGAACATCTTAAATGCTCGATGATTATCTGGTAAAAATTTCAGCGCTGTAGCTGCTTTTGTTCATGCAATTTCTTGCTCTAGTTTTTCAAGTTCAAATTCATCGTACGAAATTCGAAAAGGTTCCATACTTCAAAACAATCATAACTCAGCAACCAAGCATCCAATCGCTGCCCGCCTGGGCGATTCAGAGACAGCAATTCATCCTCTACATAGCCCTAAAGTTTCATAAAAATTTGTGAATTACCCCGAAACAATCAGGTCGATCATACCGTGGATGCTCTCATATACCCCCAGCCCAGCCGCTATTGTAAAATAAAATTATTTGCCCCGTTTTGACGACCTTTTTTAGGTCGCCAAAATCGGTCCTCCAATAATCACTCCCCCTTCTCATTTCAATTTTCTCATACCCCCAACTTCAAAGTAGTCGGAGGTATGAGATCCCTTGGGGCGTACATGTAACAGGTGTCGGAAGTTAGGGGGAGTTCAAGTTTTTTTCGGCCTTTGACCGAAAATGAGAAGGGGAACCCTTACCTCAATTTTGGGCCGGTCCGGGCTGGGGGGCCAAGTAGGCCACTTACATGTATGCTTGGTGGTGTCATACCCCCCCATACCCCCGCGCCCACTTCTGAAAAGCAGGCATCCTGTTCACTCAGACCTGGGCACCGGTTTGCGGCTGGGGAGGGTACAAGTCTGGAGTCTGGGGGGGGGGTACGTACCCCCCCAGATTCGAGGTCCATTCTATCTAGTGTAAATAGTCATTTTGCAGTCATTTTCCTTATCTTACCGAGCGAAACCTTTTAGGCGGTTTAAGTTGCCAGTCTTTAAAGCTGTACTGCTAATGGATTCTGAATGACTCACCAATAAAACAAATCATTGTAATATATCGAGTTCTATTAGACCGACTGACTTCTCGGGGTAGCTCGGCGTCGAAAGTAGCACATTTCGGAACATCCGAGACTATTTCAAGTGAAATGTAGAGCATTTAATTGTATTCCCATGCAACAGGTATTTTAATAACGAGAAACGACAGTATGCAGTTAGTCAGTTATGGGATCACGTCATATTCTATTCAAGCTTCTTCAGAAGGACGATTTGGCTGATTGGCATTGTCGCGATTGTTTGCGTGCCCCTCTGACCGTATGTCACTTGTTACAATATTGGTGCACTTTGGCAACGCAATCGCATGTTCATACGGTGGCGGTGGTCCTAATTCTATCGGCTGGTGATGAGCTGCAGAATGAAATATAGTGGAAAACGTATATAGTCAGACACGGGCACGTCCGAGCGACTAGACTGTGTAGTATGAAGCAGAGTCTGGGGTGTGCATGCACCCTCCAACTGAGCAGGTTCAATAATATCCATTGTGTACGATAAATTTTAAATTTTTCTAAAATTTATCTCCATTTTTTGCTCTCGCACACTCAAACTATTGACCCGCGGAGCAGACATGTGCACGGAGGTATACCCCCAAGGGGTCTCATACCTCCGGGTACTCTTGAGATGGAACTAAATGTCAACTTTAAAGCCGCATCATTTGTTTCGCAGATAATGGATTTTCAAGCTAGGAGTGAATTCTGAGGCGCATTTTTGCGCTCTTTCGATTGATCCATAAATTGAGAGAAGAGGTTATCTGGTTGCTGAGAACGAGCGACTCAGAATCGACCCACAAATATGCACTTTTTCAGGTTTGTGGACCACCCGCATCGGACCACTCACATCGATTTCAATACATGTGCACGGGTTTGGTAATCCTGCTGGTAGCCACACCCATATCAGACATGTGCACGGGTTTGGCCGTAGGGGGGTATGGCGGGTATTCTAGGGGGTATATACCCCCATACCCCCCGAGCACATGTCTGACCCATATAGTATCCAAATTAATAGTCCCAGGCCCCAGAACCCGCCTCTTTAAAAAATGCTTGTTATCACGGATGTTTTTTTCTGCGCCACCCTGTATAAACTACTCTGCACGGCAGAAAACTGATATGCTTATGGGTCTTTATTTATGATTGACATCAGTATCTATGATATTAGTTATTATATTTATATACAAACGGAGCAATAACTGGAAATTGTTAGCGGTTCGGAGCCTTAAAAAAGCCCTGATAATAGTAAAAAAATAAATCGAGAAAAGTGCAGCAGCGTTTCATCAGCAAAATGATGCAACTATCTCGTATAAGGAAATAAAACGATAACAATAAGTTTGTTTTTTAAGAGGTTAATAAGTGTGAAAAAAATCTTCTTTGACCTTTGCCGCAGAATACTGCGCTGAACAGAATAGAATCTATCTTTTGTTTTAGCGTTCGTTAATTACCTGTTGGATTGACGGAGTAAACGTCCAGCGGGTTCACCTGCCAAGCATTGCGCACTCCCGCAGATTCTTCCTGTTCATTTTGCGCGCCAACTGTTTCAGGAGCAACGGAGCGAGCGATTCTTCTGTGCTTCTTGCACATTGATAATGCCAACAGACCAAAAAGTACCAATGCGCCAACAAATATGAGTGCGATGTAGTTATTGCCCATAGTTTTCGTGGACAGAGCTGAAACTGTCAGCAATATTATTTTTTCCGTTACTGACTACTTGAGCTTTCCCTTGCTTAATCCGCCTTAAGTTTACCCGTTTTTCATTCTTTTGGCGAAATGAAAGAAAATTTAGGGAAATTATGATTTAGAAATGTTAGATTAGAGATAAAGTTCGGAATATAAAGTTAGGGGTAAAACAAATAATAATAACAAATAAAACAAATTTTCCGAACAAAGCGATAATCTTTACTCTTGTCTTGCCAGAGGTGGGCACGGTCGGTCGGCCAAGGGGGGCGTGATTTCAGCCGGCCATAAACACTGTACTCCCCCTTCTGCGTTAATAAGTTCTCATTCCCCCTAAATTTTGACCCCCTATGGGATGGAACCTTTTAGGGGAGAAATCCTCCAATCCCCAGCGCCCACGTCTGGTTCTTGCACTAGTAAATCGACCGCAAAATAATCTGCAAGAAAATTATTGAACAGCTTTTATGTCATATAAATCGTGTTTGCAACTGTCGCTTTGCTTCTTTCGTGAATGAAATTCTACCTCCGATCCCACGTGTTGTAGCTTTCGTTCGAACAAGCGGATTTGTGGTTACCGATATAACAGAGTTCGGAAATTTACCATTGCCTAGAATAAAGCAGACCTGAATGCAACAAAGTAATAGCAAAACTGAAGTAATTTTAGGCGGGATATTTCACATTTCTGAAGAGAATAATTCAACTTTTAAACCTTTGCAAATCACAGTTGCATTATATTTTTATAGAATTAATAGATTGTATCGAATATGAACGCAAACAATGCTATACCAGAAACATGGATCCTGGTGTATGCGCGAACGCATTGCAAAGTGTAGAAAATGAGGAATATGAGAGGATTCCTATTCCAATCAAATGTTGTCATTTGCTTTTTATTTTTCGAACGATTCGAAGTCGTTACAGTTAAATAAATCAGCAGTGCTGCAAATTTTTCGAACTTCAATTGCCGTAAAGAGAACCATATGTCTATTTATGAGAACATTGACTCCTCTTTTTGAAAAGAATGGAAACGGAAATCGCAATAACGTTACTCGGCCGCTTGTGGCTCGTCTCGCCTCTGTCTTTGTGCGCGATGAGAGTGCTCGCTCGCTATCCAATTCGATCAAAATTACAAATTTATAAACTAAACTAAAAAATCAAACTAATTGAAGATCGAATTAAAAAGGATACTATAATATTCTTTCTGAACATTGTCTAATAGAGGTCAGGGGTAGCGAGCGATCAAAAAACAGAAGGATACGCCCTTCTATTAGAATATTTACGGTACTTATAAGCAGAACTACGCAGGCTGAATTTTTACAACCCAATTCTAGTTTGGGACGAGACAATCGACAGAAATAGTTTATACCGTGAAATGCTTGACGGCAAGAATGTTAACGCGTTTGAGCGAGTATAAGTCACTGATCTTACCTTGCTTATATGAGTTCATCTTCATGTTCGTCAAACACTGCAGTGGAAATCATTTCATTGCTAACGTCAGTATCATAGCGCGTAATGGTGTCTTGCCAGATGATTCATGTATCCTCCTTATCAATTCGTTCCATTAGCGTCAGATAGAATAGTGAGTTACGGAATAATATGCATCGTATTCGCAAGTCATCTAATTGTCTAGAAAGCTGGACTTGCTTTCGTATCATTTGTAATAGTCGTTTGACAAAACATGCTAATATGGTCTTACATGATCAGACTATAGTGCTTTACACTTTGATCAAATTTGCGCGTTCACTTTTCGACAATGGCGTGCAAATGGTAAAGGTGTGCATACAGTATTAAGAGAATAAGTAACACCGACGTTTCGGTAGCGTCATTCAAATTGAACCCAGGGGGCTATATTTGAAAGTAGCGCTTTATTTTTTCGAACTGTCCTCAGAGGTGAGTATATTTGAAGGGGCTCTAATGGAAAGGGGATTTGTAGAAGCACAAAGTATAGAGATTTTTATCATTGCGTCATAACTTCAAAGAGCAGTTACTCGCAAACTTTTCGGTAATAGATGGTAACGGGGCTTTCCTTTTCACACAATTTGTCAGTGAGCTACGTAGTGTTTGTTGAACTCATTTCACAACCCACGCACTAATGCGAGAGCTTAAATCGATTTTGTGCTGTTGACGCATTGTTATAACGATAGTAAAAGGTAGCATCCGACTAAGCTGACAATGTCATGCCTCATACGCTTTCTCGACCGCCTGCCTGTCTCTTCATCTGTTCGTTGGTCTGTAAGTCTAGCTATACGTTTGTGTGCCTAGTAGACTTTGGTATCTCTTAAAATTCTATAAAATAAGTGCTCTAAAATTAAAACGATCATAAACATTATCCATTTTTTTAGCGATTAAAGTAAGCATTCAAAAATTCGCGCGCAAAAACTGTAGGTCATGTTCTGGAAATAAACTTAATGACAGTTTGATAATGCAGAACTTTTACTCTCTATCAAGCAACGTCAGCTTTTTGTGACTTTTTTGTTTTTCGTGAAACAAAGCTCCTAGTTTCATGGGTTCACAATATAATTTTAATAAGATTATATATTATACAATAAACTTATACAGCGCGGGACTAAAATTATAGTACATGGGAACCAAAGCTAAAATTTGATATTTTTAAGCGCTGCATAAAATATTGGACGTTTTCAGCGCACAGCAAATACTAGAGAACCCAATTGTCCCCTAGCTATGTCCCCTAGAACCCAATTGTCCCCTAGCACTATTTTATGCTGCCAATTTGTATTGGCATTCAGACGTAAATCTTTAGAGTTCAGACATAAATTGGCAGATTATTTTTTGCAAGAAATGTAAGTGTCGTGCTGAACAATAGCAAACGACACTAAAAGTTTGTGAGTCACTGCTCTTTGAAGTTGTGGCGTAATGACAAAAATCTTGATACTTTGTGCACACGAAAATTATATTTGGACACTTTAACTTTACTTTGATGATCTTATACTTTAGTGCTGATTATTACGTTTTACTAATTCATAACGAAAACTTCATAACGCTTGCAATACTGGTCACTATTCGATTTTTCTTTCCGAATAGCGTTTTGAATAGTAATCCATACTATCAGGTAAACTAGATAGTCTCAAATTCAAATCCGGACATAAAGTAACTCGAAAGCTGCGAATTATTGGATTTATACTGTACCATATTTTAGGTTGCTGATTTAAATGCAACACTATTCCGGAAATTTTAAATATGAACTTGGCAGACAAACAGACAAACAAACAAGCAGTGCTGTTGGTATTGATTCTTACAGCGATAATGCTGGTTTACATAACATATGATGGAATCAATCAAAATGAAATCTTTTTTTGCAATTCAAAAGACGGTGATCTCACAATAAAACAAATCGATAGGTTCAAAGAGTTTAAGCAAAGAAAATCGACCGCGTTTGTTTTGCTGGGTCATGACGTCGCAGAAGATGCAGACGGAACGTAAAAACTATAACCAAGAGAATGAGTGGCCCAAGAAATGCGATGAGCACTACTTTTTTACTGATAACAACACTGGAATGGATCAATCTCTGTTCAGAAACGTATTTGAAAATGTGTCTGACACTAGTATTTGGGACAAAACAAAAGCAGCTATGAACTATATAGTCGAGCACTTTATAAACGACTTTGACCGGTTCCTCAAAGCCAGCGACGATACCTTTGTTGCAGTTGAGAATATTCGCGCTTATCTGCAAGGCATAAATCATTCTGATCCTCAATATGTTGGCTACGCTTGGCCTGGACTGCTAAAAACTGGACATAAAGCTGGCTACCTTCTTAATGGCCCAGCAATCAATTCTATTGTCAAGATTGGCTTAAGTAATATATCATTGTGTCAAGAAGGTTTGACTGAAATTGTTCACGTTCGCCAGTGCCTCGAAGAACTGAAAATTAAATCAGACGTCAGTATATTTATGAATAACGCATTTATTCCTTACAAGGCATTCAGTGTGAAAGAAAAACTGGTGCTGGCCTGGACCACATATTGGTCGGTAGATATCGCTGACTATGCCAACAGAAGTACCGCAAGCTATTGTGCATTCAAATGCGCAATATCTTCAAACAAGTCTCTGTCAGATCAAGCTGATGCATTACTTTTTCACCCACTGGATCAGCTACATCCTTTCCAACCTTGCGTTATTCATGGCAACGCTACATCCTCTTTCTTGTTGAAGCTCCAACACAAGCGGGGTCACTTGATGGTCCGTTGTACAACTGGACGATGACACACCGTAAAGACAGTGACATAAAAACAGCTTATTATGGAGAACTGAAAAGTCACCCTTTCAACCAAGCCTACACTGAGCAAATATTCCGCACGGCTAGGAAAAAGACTAAAATGGTAGCATGGTTGGTGTCCCATTGCCGCACTCACTCCAAGCGAGAGGAATATGTTTTTGAATTAAAAAAGCACATATCTGTTGATATCTTCGGCAGCTGCGCAAATTTCGATTCGACTCCCTGCCCACATGGCAAATATGCGGAAGAAAAATGCTACAAGAAATTCAAGTTTGACTACCGCTCCTACTTGTCATTTGAGAACAGCGTCTGCAACGATTATGTAACCGAAAAGTTTTTCCAAGCGATGCAACGCCTGATGGTGCCAGTTGTGCTGCGTCAGAAGGATTACTTTCATCACGCGCCGAATGGAAGCTACATTGCTGCTGATCAATTCAGCTCACCCAAGCACCTTGCCAACTACTTGCACTTCTTGGCCAACAACCCGAATGAGTACCTTAAATACTTTGACTGGACCAATTCTCAAGAGGCAGTCATCCCTCTGCAGCAAGAGTCCTTCTGTCGACTGTGTCGAATGCTGCATGAGAACAGGAACAGTGATGGAATCGGGCTCACCCGTGCCAACCCTAACCCAAACCAGATTCACGTTCCCGACCTGGACTGGCCAAGCATTGCAATAGTTTAAGAATTGCTATTTAGCTAGTAACAAATCCGCATTCCTTTTTTGGTACACCATAGTTACAGTAGAAGTATTCTTGCTTGAAGATTTGAAAATTTAGTATTAGGTTTGGTAAATTTGTCAATAAATTAGTAAATTTTATGAAAGTTAGTGTAAGAAACATTCAGTTAGCGAAAGACTTAATAATTTTCCTCCAAATATACTTTTGCTGAAATAAATTCACCAGTAATGAACATAAATAATGGCATTATGAATAATAATAACAATATTTATAGCGCGCCGGCAGGGGAATTGCAGATGGCAGTTGAGTGAGCGTGCGAAATGGTTGGCAGTCTCACCTGCATTAACGAAAGAGTAAGTAAGGGGAAGGGGTCGGCGTGGGAATGGTAACTACTTGATAGAAATATGCCAAAGAGGGGACTTACATTAGAGAACATCAGATGTAATGGTCTGCAAATCGAATTTTATTTAAACTTGTGAAGTTTACTGCAACTTGATAAGTAGTTAGTACTACTTCAGCACTAGGCCCAAAGATCCTGTCTAATTGACCAAATGGCAGCCCGACGACTAGAGCTAATAATTTATGGGTTTGTGGTCGATCTAAGCTACCCAATCCGATCCGTACCATAACCATAACCCAGAGTTTGCGTCTGGCCGGGTCGACTCGATTCACATCACTAAGCAGTACCACTACTGATGGCAGAGACATGCGGCGCGAATGGCATGAGCAGAACGAATGTGTCGACGGATTCGCCCAGCAGCTGTTTCTGTGATTATATATTTGATATTCAGACAAGAATCACAAGAATCACAATTGCTTATCAAACTTTGATATATTTTTACTCAATATTCAAAAGGTAGGAAAATCTTTCAAAGAAGCAATATCCCATTTTGACGGAAGATTTCTTTTTAAGGGGATTTTTAGCAGTCATCGGCGTGTGATCAATTAGTTATATTGATATTAAGAATTAGAAATATCCACCGGGATTATTCATGAAATCAGACAATCAGAAAATCAAAATCCTTTTGTGCCAAGGTGCATTACCCAATTTCATAGCTGATCGTCGCTAAGTGCGCAACAGGACCCGTTTCAGCTGAATATCATAAAAATCGTCGATATAAGTTTACATTCATTTTCTTATCTCGACAAAATATGCTGACACATTGTCTGTAGCGAGTTTTTCGGTTCAATATTGCTTAACTTAAAGTGCATTAGCACCAGTTTGGGCTTGCACTACTGATGAAGAGGTCGATGCCGCTCTAATATGGGGAGGGTAATTTTTTTCCAAAGTTACTAAACAGAACTGAACAAGTTACTACTGAACAGCTGTGTTTCTCACATTTTTAAGCCATGTTTTGCATGTGTGCATATTCGTATTGCGGGATTTCATGCAACAGAGGAGACATAGTACTGCAAAAATAACGTTATTTGCGCAAAAAATTAACATTTTAATTAATAAAATTCAAATTCCCAACAAAATGTGGCATACTCAAGACTGCGATCCCCTCATTTTTATTGAAATAGTCTTGAAAATTCCATACTTCTAATTTCAAGTACACGTACAGTCTTTATGGTTATACACAATCATAATAAGATGGTGGCGGGCCAGATGGTAGCAGTGGTGGCTGCGGTGGTAGTTGATTATATGGTGGTGGATTGTCAAACGGTGGGTCTGACGACTGAATTGCCGGTCGTGTATAATGCACATTGACAGCACTTTGCCTGCGATTGGCAGTCTCTTTCATTTCTTTTTCCGCTTTCATCTTGTTAAGCATGACCACGTTGGCGACTTCCATATCCACATCGCTTACTATGTCGACAAAATTTTTATAGGCATAGTCGTCAAAAAATTGAAGCCCTATGAGAAGAGTGCCAACAGCTGCCTTACTTGTTTCATTCTGCGCTGTCTGCAATAATTTTAGTTGCCTGATTCGATTTGAGAACATTGATTCTACAAAACAAACAAAATTTTGTTCTTTCCTAGCAGAGGTGAGCACAGAGGTGGGCACGGTGGGGGCCAAGGGGATGATGTGGGGATAGAGCTCTTAGGGGGACATTCCCAAATCCCCCCAGCGTCCACGTCTGGGTAAGCACGTCCGAGTAGCTTACAATTATACCGTATGGACCTAGGGCGCGCCAATGTATGTATACCCCGAAACCAACCATAACTCAATAATATTCAGTGTAAGTTTCACAGTTTGCCAAAAATATCCCCATTTTTCACTTTATAAAAGTTACAAATAGACTCTCCTGCACTGACCAGAATCATAAAACCTCCAAATTCTACTTTATCGAGTTGCAAATTATATCACGAAATGGCAGTCATAAAAAATTTCACTCAGATTACATTTTTGACGATTTGAAGCAGATCCTCGGAACCACGAATTTTCTCGAGTTTGACAAAGATTTTTTTGTCCAGCTGCAGACGCTGCGCGAGAACTTCACTGGACAATTGAAGAGCGCGTTTATATACTTCACGCATCCTTTAGTAGGTTTAGTGTTCATCGGCGGGAAAGTGCGCGTGCTTTACTGGTATAATGACTCTCTGCATGTCGCATATCTTTTGCTAAAGTGAACGCTACAAGTAGGCAGATAATGTTTTGTTTCTTATGTAGATGCCAACGCGCAAAGTTTAGTGTTCCGGCGTATGAATTTGTGCGTGTTGAACGTACTGAGTGTCAATTAATACTGTACTTGTTACGTAAGGGACCGTAGATCTTTTCTCATGCGGCAACCGGGGCCGTATTCGTTAAGCTTGCTACCTTGGCCAAGAAGATTGATGAACAAAGCCTCAAAGGGGGGCACAGGTCGGGTAATGTTGCAATAGTTGACCGAAAAAGTTTCAGTTTGCAGCAATAGTAATTTTTCAAAATAAATTAAGCAAAATGTGCAGTAATTTTAGTATTAAGATTTTTTTCGACAATAAATTTTAGTTGTTTAATAAAATATGGTTTGCAATAGTAATATTTCGAAAATAAACATTAGTCAATAAAAATAATTGTCTCGTGACCGCCCCACAGAATTTTCATCTTTAAGCGCAAAATGACTGCCGCTCGACGGATATTCTCATGCATACAGGTGGCACAATGACAGTATACTGCCCGACTTTTGGCAACATCGGTCAGTGCATCGCACCCTTTTGCTTCTGCGTCTACTCGTCGAGTCGGCGTCAGAGCGTTTGCTGCAGATACAATATCGGCAAATAGGTCCGTTCGTTATCAACAAAAGAACTATGTTCGTATGTTGTTTGTTGTGTAATGTTAAAGGATACATATGGCTTAATTGAGGAAAATTGCTATTCTGTGAGAGACTGTGCTTCTAGAGAAGAAATGTGGATTATTAATGATCGACTCATAAACTCTAGATTTTTTTCGCTCGTCCACTTTTCTCACTATAACCGCATTGCTTAATGTTTTATATTGCAATAGTAACATGATTTAATAAAATGTTACCAATGAAAGCAATCAGCGCAAGTAGCGCAAGTACAGTCCCGCTCAAAGGTAATGATTGGAACTTTAATAACCTGAATGTACGTTTACAAGCGTCATTCACGGCATGACGCTTCTAAACGTCATTCACGGCATGTGGGTTGTAATCGTCATTCATGGCATTAATGGATCAAACTGGTAAGTTTTCCGCGCACGATAGATCTTGCATGAGGCAGAAATGTCAATCTACGGTCAGTTCGCAATTCTGTATTCAACGCGGAATTCATGGCATTTATGCGCATTAAGGATATTTTCTTTCACAAGACTTTTTACTTCGTGACGCATATTAGCGCAACAATAAAAATGGCGTCAAATAGTTTGAAGGACAAGAATGCATGAGATAGCTACACCACGAGGAGGGTCGTATACAGTTCAGGATCGGAAGTCACGATATTTAGAAAATTTACATTAGATGTTACATTGGA
>JAQGAX010000129.1:0-23312 GCA_034698105.1 Plectus exinocaudatus | reverse complement strand
GGGGGGGGTACGTACCCCCCCAGACTCCCGACTTGTACCCCCCCCCCCCCCAGCCGCAAACCGGTGCCCAGGTCTGAGTGGCACAGTACCAGATAACACTGCATCACATAACAATTATTGATTTTCAGATAAAATTTTCAGATAACAGTACCAGTTAACAATACATTATATAGCAGTGCGTAGCAGTATTGATTTTCACCTAACTCTGACTTTTCACCCAAATTTAATACAACCCGATATTTTTACCCTTACAGTATGTTTTTTACGGCGCGGCCAGGGGGGTTGGCTAGGGGGTCGGCCCACTGGTCAGAGGGGGGTGACCCCCTGGTTACAGGTATGTTTGCTGAATGAAGGTGTTGGCCGCAGCATTTTTAGTTTCGAAAAGAAATCTTTGACACGTGCAGCACGACTAACTTGACTTTACAGTCCTCGTCATCCTAACGTGACCGGTGAAGACAGTACAATAGCGAGTGTCGAAAAAAATCAATATTTACCGAGTCGCACAAGAACAAAGCGCGTCAGCATGGCCGGATCATTTATTTTTATTTTTTATTTATTTGGATAGCTCAGAACTAGAGCACTAATCCCAGGATAACTTTGACTTATGAAATGTGAATAAGTATTGTTGTAAACTTCACAAACCACAGAAGAGCGGAGCAAGTAGCGGTAAATATGGCATGCGCCAACTTTGAGCTCAAAATGGGGTTCAGACATGTAACGTGTTTCATAACTTTCTTGGTACCGTTTGATAGCCCAGCGTTAGGGCTTTAATTATAGCCAATCAAAAGTTGTTATGTGTGAAGAAATTTTTCCGGGAAAATCAAAAAACTGAAAAGTTAAAAATTATACCTCTTATTTCCCACTTAATTTTTGAGTTTTTGAGTTAATTTTTGAGTCTCGCAACGAATTACAAAAGTAAACACATTTTCGGATTCCTCACATCATTTCCAATCGAATGGTATATAGAAATAATGATTTTGATCGCATCTTCCTAATATTCCATGAACCCGTTTTCACCGCAAATTTGGAATGCGCCAACTTTGAACTCAAAATGATGTTCAGGCATGTAACGCATTTCATAACTCTCTTGGTACCATTCGATAGCCCAACGTTAGGGCTTTAATTTTAGCTAATCAAAAGTTGTTAAGTGTGAACAAATTTTTCCAGAAAATTCAAAAAACTGAAAAGTTATAAAATTATGGATCTTATTTCCCACCCAACTTTTGAGTCCCGCAACGAATTGCAAAAGTGCGTACATCTTCAGACTCAGCTCGTCATTTCCTATCGATTGATATATAGAAACATCAATTTTGGTGTCATCTGTATTACTGTATTTTCAAATTTGAATTTCCCGCCATATCTCGAAGGGAAAATATTTTTTCGAAATTCTGACATCATTTTCAGGTTTTTCACACTAAAACACCCCAGGGTACCTAATTTCATCACAATCTGAATACTTTTTGCAGATTGTGCCAAAAAAAGCGCCTGTAGTTTGATGCTTAGAAAAAAACGTCTCTTATAATGTTACCATAATAAAGAGTTCATTTTCGACCAGAACACATATTGCGCTTAGCCAAACGGCATACGCGGGCAACAAATAAAGTGTGCAATCGGCTTTCGCTGCACTTACTTAAAGAAGATTAAAAGCCAGTAATCAATCATGACCAATGGTGAGCGTGGCGTATCGGAAGTGAGAAAAACTAAGCAGTTAGGCATACGCAATATGAACCTACTCAATACGAACAATACGAACCATAATAAAGTAAATCTCTATAGACCAGCTCATACAACCTAACTCAGACATTTCTCTTTCCTTATTCAACTGGGAGGTTGTTAGACGTCGAATGCGAGCGCTGCCTATCCATCTCTTCCACAATATTGCACTACCCTTAATTTGATTTTATTTGTTTTTGTCATTCATCTCATCCTTTTGCTATATGCATGTGTGTGTGGTGGTTGAGAACTCAAATAAATAAAAAAAATAAAATCCTTGATGCAACTTTGGGACAATTTTGTTCCCACTTGTGCTCTTAAAAAAATCCGTTCATAGAATACGTTATTTTGAATGGAATAGCTTAGCGGGCTTAACGTACTGTAAAGAAGCTATGCATAACCTCACATTTTACTGTTTTCTCGTATTTCTTGCAATCATAAGTTCCAGTGTCGACTTTGATATTCAGACTACTCTACCATCCAGCTACAATACTATTTCAGCTACAACAATTACGCCATATCGATACAATCGCCTCATTTTCTTCTTTTTTTCGGAAAACGTTACCCTAGCATTCCTCGAGGAAATCGTTTTTGAGAAATTGAGTGAATTCGATAATTACTGTGGTGGTGAAGATTTTCGGACTGTTCTACTTTACGGCAGTGAAAAGGAAGACGATTGGCTGATGCGATGTGAATTTTGTCCGCTCGAAAAAATTTTCGGCATGGTATTCGCGCCGAGTGTTCTGCAAGCAAGCCATGCAAAAAATATTTCCGCCGGAGGTATCGACCAAAATGATGTCAACAATGTTTCCGCAACTTTAATCCAATATATCAGTGTGATTGAGAATTATTCATTACCACTAACAACAACACAAATGATTTTGATAACTGACTATGTCACCGATTCACTTCTAACTCCAAAAACAACTCACTTTTTGATGTTAGCAAAATCACTCAAAATCAAGTTGATTGCTTTAACGACTAATCTTACCGACGAAAGAGTAAACAAGTACTTTCCGCCCCACATATGGAACGTATCATCCAATTATATAAGCTGGTCTCCAGAAAATTCAATGGCAAATCCGATATGCGGCTACACTGCACAGATTTATAGTTAGTCTTCTCATGTTTTAATGTGAAAGGGCGACTCTGAGTTTGTTTTTGTTTAGCAGCTTGAGCTTTCAGCAACTCCTAGTGGGAAAGAGAAGATGTTTTATAGCTCCAGCTATGTTTTTTCAGTGATGCCCACTGGCCGGCCCGGCCCGAGAGGCTAGACCCGGGCCCGGCCCTGAAAAAATTTTGCGAGCCGGGTCTCGGCCGGCCCGCAATCCTGGTTACTAGTAAGCTGTGTACTACTTTCCCATTAATTTTGCAATAAATGTCGTATATTTTCGTCAGTGATTGTTCTTATTTTATTGGAAAAAAATTGCTCCTGTCGAACAAAAAATTATCGCTTATTCATACGTGGCTCGAAGGGGAAGGGTTATTGGTAATACAAAATATTTTCGCTACGTTTTCGCCACTTCGTGGCGAAAAATTTTGAGGTTGATACTGAATCGACTAGGGGTTTTTGGTCGGTTTTGTATGACCGGCCCGGGTCGGGTCTGGGCCGAACCAATAGAATGTGCACCGGGCCCGGGCCTGAAAAAATTTTGCGGGCCGGGTCCGGGCCGGGCCGATTTTTGAAAAAATTTCCGGGCCGGGCCAAAATTTTTACGGGGATGATCCCCTCCCTAAATCGAGTCCATAACCCCTTAGCTGATCCACCGTGCCCTCATCTGCTTAGCGCCTACCGCAAATGCAGTGCTATTAGGGTATTGAAATACTTTCTGGTTTTAATTGTATTTTATCCAGCAACACCCAGTCAGTCGTTTAATGGAGAGCTTAAACTCCGTATTTTTCTTTATTTATCCTACGACTTCGTCAATGGAAAGAACTTAAACGAAGTCATCGATTTGCTTGGAATATTGACCCAAAGAAGATGGCTGTATCCTTGCAGCCAGTATCGCTTCATGCAATTTTCTTTGAACTTGCCATACAATGATACGCAGGCGCCTGAAACAACACCATGCTATCTCGAAAAATCAGCTATTCTCCCTTCTTCACAAATAAAATTATGTTCAGCAGCTTTTTTTAGAGCTCAGATAGAAGCAAACGATTGGAGAAATAATTTTAAAACAAAGGAATGCAATAGTGCTTTTGTAGAATTATTTCACGAAATACTCGACGCTGATGATTTTTCATCTGACAAATTCCTAGTGATTACTGACGTTTCGCAGTTTTGTCATGACTACTCAAGTACTATTAATGAGGCGCTGAAAAATTATAGCGACTTTTCGAGCGGGGCACCAATAACTGTGATTGCTATCGAAAATCAGGACGACAGTAGTGTCTCATCGTCATACGCTCCTATATTTCCACCAACACAACGGCCCAACTTGCATAAAGTCAGAAACTTAACTGAATTTATGATGACTATCGATAAGACAGTAAATTTTTGTCTTAATTCAGTTCCATGGCTAGACGTAGTCCAGTTGGGTGAGCGAACAATTGTGCCACACTATAGAACTACTTGGCATTTATATTTAATTGGTGCTGCGATTCTGACAGCGTTAACGGCGACATTTTTGTTTATGAAGATAAGAAGAAATAAAAAGCGTCGTGAACACATTCGCCAAATACGGGATCGTAGGGCAGTGGTGACAACGACTGACATCTTACGGAATCTGAAAGAATACAAATTTCATCAGGCGATTCAGGACGATTGGGAGGTTCCTCTGAAACACTTGAAAATTGACTTCATAAATTTGCTTGGAAAAGGAGCGTACTCAGTTGTCTATTCGGGCAAGTTTTCAAACGCATTTTTTTCATTTCCTTTTTTCATTTTCATTTTCAAGGTTAGCATTTCCTATTTACGTAGTAATTAATAAAGTAATTGTCAAAACTTATTTAGTTAGAAATTAATTTAGTAATTCTTGTCAACTATTGCTCAGTTTGTACTAGTTTAGTGCTAGTGTAAATTAGTATGTAGATTTTACTAAGTAAAATTAAATAAAGGTGTCGGCAAATGAATAGGCTTTGGCTACAAAGACTAACACTTGCCGAATAGTGATTAATGTGACCACGCCTAGAGTAGTAAAGGCGGGCCGCCACTATGAATAGCTGAGCGCCCTAAGCTCGGTGTCTGTTAGGTTCTGTGTACGATACTTCGCTGCCGCACGCTGCACTATCCTCCCTATATTACGTTAGTTAAGTGTATCAGTAAAACCTGCACTCTTACAATACACATACGCTTACAAAAGAGTGTTCCTAAAGTAAACGTCCTCGACCTTCCTGACTCGTGGAGGCAACGCCCAAGGTCGAAACTTAAAACACGTATACCCCAAGGCAGGGGTTGAAGTAGGCGGAGTTTCGATCAGAAATTCTTGCGGGACCCAAACAGCATTTGCAAATGTGCTTGAAACTGCCTTACATTTGGGGCCAGCTTGAGGGCTTCCTATTTTTTGTCTAAGACGTTTTTTGCAAAGATTTTGTGCTTTTCCTATTGGGGAAATTGACCGAGGTGATTTACAAAAAAAATGAAAAAATCTCAAGAAAACTGAAAAAATGGCACGGTCACAAAAAAAATTAAAAATTTCAAAATGTGATACCTTGTCGAACAAAACTTCGTTGTACCCCTTAAAAGTATTCATTATGGCAAATGAGCATTTTCCTGAAAGCGCAGCTTCACCTCTGCAATTTTTAATCAAATTTAAACAGATTCGAGAATATTCAATTTTCTTTCTCATGGCCGCTCGTAGTGTAAAAAGTTATCACGTCAGAACTGGACCACGCAGTTCAATTCTTCACGAAGTCAAATTTTCAAATTTCATCAATTTTCAACCAGATTTCATTTTTTTGGTTTGCTTTTGTTACTTCTGGTTGATTTTGTTAACATTCCATATTTTTGGTCAATTTCAATTGCATTTGAATAAGTGTATTCAATGGTGATAACTTTTTACAACATCACTAATTGAAGAGAACTGTCGCGACTGATTCACATTAACGTAATTTGACACAAATCACCTTTAATAACTTAAGTACAGCAATAATTTAATAAATTAATTAATGCTATTAAATTCTTTAGCGTGGCAACCATTCGTACCGGGTTTTTCCGAGTAGGCCCTCAAAGAAGCCCCCAGGGGGGCCCATTCGGATTAAAGACTTTTTCACTACAGCAGCAAAAATTAATGCTATATTTGTATGGGCGCTGTGCGAAAACGAGTAGATTTCTTTGAAAAGTAACCGAGAAATAAAAGTTCGATTATGTAGAAATATATTGATATGTAAATGTCGAAATTAAAGAAAAATTAACACATTTGCATCTAATTGCCAATTAAAGCGATTTGACAACTTTCCGAATAGGCCCCCATGGAGCCGATTTGGATATAAATTGGATTTCGTCAAGTGCCAACACCAAATACGCCCCTATGGGGACCTATCGGAAAAACCGGGTACAAGAGTACTGCATTATGAAAGTAGCCTATTTAATCGTCTAAGACCTGATCGCCATTCAGTTAGATGGTTGCACATATTCAATAGTGATACAATTGCGTTTATATTTTTCACTGTAGAATATTCAAAGCAAGGTAGTTGCACAATTTTGTCGGCGGACCTTGAACGATGCCAAAATTCAGCAATTTTAGGCTTCCTACACGGAAAAGCACCGGTTCTAAGCATTTTTCCTTCAATTGCACTGCAGCAGTTTGTCAATTGCAAAGTTGCCGTGAAGACTTTACCACAGCACAGTAGTGAAAGTGATAAGAAAACATTCAGAAACGAAATACAGCTCATGAAAGGCATCGGATATCACGTTCATCTGATTAGCATACTAGGCTGCAATATTTCTATTGAGCGACCGATTCTTCTGATGGAACTGATGAAGCAAGATCTTCTGCACTGGCTCGCATCAGTCATTGTTGAACCAAACCTTGAGAAAACATTGCTCTCCGTAGCTTGGCAGGTCTCCGATGGCATGGTAAGTTAATAATTATATCTAAACTAGACATGAAAATCGACAGATGTTGTGAAATCTAATTCGTTTTTGGTTCCAACATTTTCTTTTCAAATTTTCAGAGCTATTTGTCTTCGAATAAATTCATCCATCGCGATTTAGCTGCACGCAACGTTTTGTTGAACAGTGAAATGAAGGCAATGGTAGGGAATAGTGCAATCAAATTTATGAAGAAGCCAAATCATTCTGCAAAAAAATTTCGTTTAGGTTAGCGACTTCGGTCTTTGTAGGAAGATAGAGGATACCGAGGAGGTTCTTACGATTCCAGGTGGAATGCTGCCGCTAAAATGGATGGCACTTGAATCTCTTCTGAAGCACCAGTTTTCACTGAAATCAGATGTGTAATGAAAAATTTGATTTCTTCAGTATTTTACTGTAAATTTCTAAACTAAAAATCTATATGCTATAAAAGTTTTATTGATATTTAATGAATAGATAACAACTTTTCTAAAAATATCAAAGTCCTTTAGAGTGAAAATTGATTTACATATTTTATTCTCGTAATATACCGTGATATTATTGCAGCCTTTTGAAGAAGAATTCAAAATTTCCCTTTATTAACCGAAATATTAGTTTATGGGCCGGAGTACAGGGATCTGAAGATCACTCTTATCTAGTTTTGACAATATGACTGCTCCTCATAGAGGCGTTCTCGAGATCGAGATATTGGGAGATATCAAAAGATTGGAACAATTCCTCTTCGTGCTTAAACTGATAGAGAAATCGTAAGAGACAAGAAGAGTAAAAATGTGACTGGGTGTCTGCCGAAGAACTCTGAGGCAATCGCCATGGGCAAATTCCGGGATATTCTAATGAATTCGCCTCGCCGAATAATTTTGTCAAATTTTCCCTGATGAAATTGAGTTTTGATTGTAAAATGCGAGATAAACTAATTCAACGTGGTTAACGTGAGATAAAATACTTTTTTCCCTAGCGAAGGAGAAAATAGATGTTTCTCAAAGAAATTACAGGGCGGCCCACGAAGGTGTAGGTGATTACGATTGCTTATAACGTTTGCAGTTCTAAACCGATTTCAATAAAATTTTATCGCAACGTACAGCAGACTTAAGAATTTTATTGGGCCAAGTTTTTTTATGTTATGTTTCAAACTTTTTGAAATATGCAAAGATTACTGTAGTTGTCCCAATTACGCAGTTTAAACTGGTTTTAATCGCTTTTTTGCTTCCGTGTTAGCAATATTGCGATTAAAAATGATTGCTTTTTAATAGGAATGAATTCTTTTAAATTGTTTTTAATCGGTCTGGTTTTTATTTGGCGCGAAAATTAATTTTGATCGAATTTTCAATGGGTCACTGAAAAACATTTTCATCGGTTTTCATCGCTTTTTTAAAAAAAAAAGAAACCGAGCACAATTAAAAATTCGATTAAAATTAACTTTCAGTCAACAAAGACCAAACGTTTTCAATTGAAAAGTGTTGCAAAACACGGAAGCAAAAAAGCGATTACAATCGGTTTAAACTGCGTAATTGGGACAATTACAATAATCTTTGCATATTTCAAAAAATTTGAAACAGGACAAAACAAAACTTGGTCCAATAAAATTGTAATGTCTGCTGTACATTGTGATGAAATTTTATTGAAATCGGTTTAGAACTGCAAAAGGTATAGCAATCATAATCACCAACACCTTCGTGAGCCACCCTGCAAACGTTATTCACTTCTATGTACATCGTTGCGCAGTTTTCCATTCCTCTCGATGCTCATGCAGAACGTCTCGTTGAAAAATGCACAAAACTAAATATTATTCATTGACAAAAACCCCTTTACAGCTGGTCATTTGGTGTTTTATTGTTCGAAATATTCAGTCTTGGTCAGGAACTGTATACGGGTGTATCTGACGGAGGTCTGATTACATTTTTGCGAGAAGGAAATCGTTTAGAACAACCAAGACTTGCTGACGAACAAACGTAAGCAGAAAGATGATGATATGATTGTAAAATTGTATGTCCTAAGTAGAGTAGTGCATCCTCTAGAACTCGCAATTCATCTACTCCAGGAGGGGGAACCTCCTGGGGTGGATGAATTGTGCGTTCTAGAGGTGATCGCCCAGGTGCTCGATAATTGCGTCCTCTTCGACACGGTGCCCATTTTGTACTAGTGGGGTTCCTTTCGGTGTCCCCTTTACTACCAGTCGTTGACCAGCGCCCCTGTGCTTCTCAGCAGTCAACACAGCCGTTAGCACGGCCCGGGGACCGAACCCCTTCGACCCCCCCCCCCCCTCCCACTTACACCTGTGCCTCCGAGTCAAAGATACTTGGGTAGTGATAAATACATTTTATTCCATTTGCTGGATAAAACTGAAAACTGCCCCTATAAATACTGAAAACGCCCCCTATAGGCTCCTTCCGTATGAAATGAGCACCTACAGATTCCTCAGTCGGAAAATGACCCCTATAAACGTTGACTATAAGTAAATGATAATCAAAGATGATCTCTTTACTGAAATGAATTACAGTTATAAAATACAAATAAATGATTGAATGATTATTGAATAAGTAATTGATTAGATTTCTATTAATTAAGATTGAGAAATGATACTAACTTATTTTTGCGACATTTTGCGTTTTATAGCTTGAAGCTTCTCAGGAAAATGTTGAATTAAACAAGTTCAACAATTTTTTGATATAAAACTCGTAAGCAAATTCAAATAGAGGCTGTTTGGAAAGTCTTGGACGAATTTTGTTTTTGAACAGCTTTTCCCCTTATTCCATCAATCAGCTTGCAACTTTACCTTACTTTACTTTATCAGATATAATCTAAAAGTCTTGAGGTTTTCTGAAAAAAAGAATTTATTGAATTTAAGATTTATTGAATTTGGCGCAATTTTTATAAACATACGCACATTTGAAAACAATGTTCGTCTGTGAGCAAGTTTCTCAATCTATTCTGCATTTAGATTTGCTTTTTGCTGCCTTTTTCACAATGGACCTGATTTCCCTGCAGTTTTTTTAAAGAAGTATAGCATGACATTCTGTTTTTCTAAATTTCAACAGTTAGATGATATTTGGTGAAATAGGAAAAGCTATTCAAAAACTAAATTAGTCGGAGACTTACAAATCATCCTGTACGTATTAAAATTCGATTGCAATTAGTATATAAGTTGAATAAAGTCGAACTCGGATATAAAAGACCCGTATATAAGAGCCACTTTGTGAATTCCCGTTCTCTGTACTATGCTACAACATAAGAGCAAGGAAACCGGATATAAGAGCAATTTTCATGCCGAAGGCATACTTTTGGTCGAATTTTTGAACGTTTTCCATGTGTAAAGGCTCAAAATTGATTAAATACAAGATCCAATTTATCATTTAATTGCTTCTGAGTATGTTTTCGAAAGCATAAACAGTGATTTCTCGTTTATAATTAAGAGAACGACGTTGCGATGTCCATTGGTCACGGATTCAGTGATTGGTTACACACAAAACATAGACCCGCATATAAGAGCAACCCGGATATAAGAGCCATTTTTCGATTTCCAGACCCTGCTCTTATATCCGGGTTCGACTGTAGATATAAACAAACATATGGATACTGTAAGTGCATCACTCTGTACAATTTCAGTTCGTATAATATACTTTGATTAAATTCATGATAATAATTAACCAATTCGTTCATTTATCACCAGTCATTAATCTATTCAGAGGTCATCCACCAAAGGTATTCGACATACCTGTAACCGAGGAGCGAGGTCAGGCGGGTCTGGACCTTTTGTCGGGGGGCGGGGGGGGGGGGGTACCTTCGTGTCTGGATTTCGGCGCGAATTTAAAAAATCGCCAAATTTTTTTTACGTGGAGAAAACGTTTTCTGGACCTTCTCGGGGGGGGGGAGGGGTCTGGTCAGGGGTCCGACCCCCCCTAGACCCCCTGGTTACAGGTATGGTATTCGAGCTTTAAATAAGGTCAGATTGTCATATGACGAATATGAACTCTGCCTTCCCCTCTCTTCCACGTTGTTGCTTTGTTCTTCTTACTTTCGCTTTCTCGGACTTGTTTCTGTCTTGTGGAAGAGTAAATGAATAAACAAATAATAAATAATTCATACTGTAATTGTGCATGTGATCCATTTTAGTAAAGAAACTATCATTGATTATTATTTACTTATTGTCAACGTTTAATGGGGCTGTTTTCAGATTGAGGCATCTGTATGGGTTATTTTCAGACTGAAGAAGACTGTAGGGGCTGTTTTTAGACGTTATAAGGGCCGATTTCAATCCTGTCCCCGTTCGCAATCCTAATCTGCAATTGATCCCCAATCTGCGGATTGACACCCTCTTCTATCCTCAAAATTATACCATCTGCGCGCCATGCGCCTTCGCAAGCACATTGATGGATCCATCCGTAGCCCACATCCGTGCCCAAACCGCCCCGTAAAGTCTTATTGTCTAGAATCAACAATACATTTTTGTTTAAAAATATTTGAAAGTCAAAGGTAAAAATTTAGCTAGATAAATGTTTTTTCTCAATTGATTGCTCTCAATTCCTTATTTCACAAGGTGGAAGGATTTCCCTTCAACAGACAATTGGGAATCTGCGGATGGGTGGTTCTACCCATTCGCAATTCGCTACTTGAACGGGTCAATCCTTGCTCAATCCGTTTGCAAGATGCCGATGGATTATAGATTAATTCTTAACACACATAATGTGTTCACTATCGCAGTAGATATTTTAGATACGCTTTGATGAACAAGTGCTGGCAAATGGATCCTGCACAAAGACCAGATTTTTTGAAAATTCAGTCGCGTTTTACTGAAATGTTGGAAGGATTGGTTGCTAAGTATGGATATCTCGACGCTGCGGAAGACATATAGAGTTCGTACTGTTGTACATGATGGATCAAAGAAAAATGAGGGCTAATTTTAGCAACCCCATGAAGGGGTGGGCGAAACGAATCCCCTGGGGGTTAGTCTTCTGACAGTGAGCTATTATGGGCGGAGTTTGGCCACCCACACCGATTGATTTGCGTGGTGGGATCCGAAGATTAAAGTGGACCTTTTTTGAGATCCTCTTTGTAGGCTTATTGTGAAGCAGGTAATGGTGCGTTGGGGCTGATTTTTTGCGTAGCGTTTACCCAAAAATTTGATAATGTTTATCCGACTGATTGGTTGCCATTTGCGCAATTGGCGAGCTTTCAAAGTTTTTTGAGACGCCTGTGCGCGATCGATTTTTCTAATCTTTATCTGCTTCTTTCTTCTATGGTCCAGTCTTTTATAACGATTGCGGTTTGCAGAACAATTTCTTTGCAACGGATAGGGCCGTATTGTAGGTTAATTTACGAGGCACTTGCGTCGAGCCTCCAAACCAGCTTATTATTGCAGGGGTCTCACGAAGGGTCCTTCCAGTAATAGGAAACTTCAGGCTCGGTATTCCTCGGACCTCACATCTATAATGCAGCCCTCGACAACCGGGCTTACTTGTATCCATAATTGGAGTAAGCGTCGATTACTTTTATTGCCAGATTATGCAACTTATTTTTAGTCGATTTCTACGTGTTCCAGCGTTTTTTCTCAGATTAACAGGTGTAGGGAATCTTCACTTACATATATGCTTTCAATTGCAATATAATTTGTTATCTCTTGAATTTAATTTAATTTCATTATTGTGCTATTTTTGCAAAATAAATGCAGATGTGAATGAAAGTAGAAACTGTCAATGTAAAATTTTGTGTCGTATTGCTGTTTTGTAATTTTTACGTACAATTCGAACAGTAACGAATCAAAGAGCCCGGTCTATAAATTATGTTACATTGTTTTGCCATTCTTTGATACCCCTTCCGTCACGCTGCAGCCGAAACTGGCGAACTAAGGTGAAATCAGGGCTTTACACGTCCGTGAAAGGCATTCTCAGACCAGAGATGGACACGGGATGTATGCGGGGAGTATATTCATCTCCAAAGGGTCTAATCCACTGCAGAAAACTTTTTTGGCACTGATTTACACTTTCACTACGTAGTGGCTGACATTATTTTGAGGTTTAGGCAGGATAGAATGGGATTTTCACCTGTTGAACGCGGATATCCACCCTCAGAGGGCAAAAATTTTGATACCGTACACCCACTGACCTAAACCTGTGCCCATGTCTGTCTTAGACACCCCTTTCTTTCCGAAGCGTGACGTAATTTATGAATGGCCGAATCATATGAGCTTTGAATATATGACCTACGGCCTCAGTAACCATAAACTTCAAAACATGACAACTTAAAAGATTGAGATGCTCTCTTAACTGGCTACCATACCTGTAACGAGCGTCCGAGGCCAGGGGGGCCTAGACCTTCTCTCGGGGGGGGGGGTTCCTTCGCGTTGCGATTTCGGCGCGAATTCAAAAAAATTGCCACAATTTTTTTCGCCACTACGTAGCGAAAACGTTTTCTGAACCTTCTCGGGGGAGGGGGTCTGGCCAGGGGGGTCCATCCCCCTAGACCCCCCTGCTTGCAAGTATGCTGGCGGCCGGATATGACTTTCAACATTTGTCAAATATCTCGTCTGCCAGGGGTTGCCGGAGGGCTGATTGGAAGTCTGGAACTTTGTGCTAGCTATTATTTTCATTCATTGGCTCTCAACCTACCTCAACATTGGCCCTAATCAAATTGGCCCCACGGGGTTATCTCTTCATGTGACTAACAAAAATGTAAGCAGTAAATCTATGACTGCTTATACTGTACACCATTAGATATCAGTCAATGGTTTATGATAAACCACCACTTACCAACTAGTGCAAAGGAGAGCGTCTTATCCTGATAAAGATATTCGCTCAACTAATTCTTTCATGCGATCAAAAATGGGCTTTTAGGCGATGCATTTATGCATGAACTTCAAGCTTTTAAGCGTACGGTGCGAGATAAAGAAAGCTATGCTTTGCATCATATTTTGTGTTCTTATCATAGTTTTCAATGTGTTAACAATAATTTACACTTTGATATTCAACTACCACCACAAATCAGCATCGCTACCACTTCCAGTACAAAATTCACTTACAGGGTCTTGCATCGTAATTCGTCATTTTTGCATTCATTTTCGTCATTTTTGCATTCAATTTCGTCAACATTTTCAACTAAGCTTATTGAAGGTTGATTAAAATAGCTCATGCACATTTGATTCGGATGCGGTTTTTTGTATTTAAAAGAGGACTTCATGAGGTTTCGTTTGCAATCGACCTTGTGAAAATTGGACGAATATTCGTGATTTGGCAGCTGTTTGAAAAAGCTTACTTGAAAATGTTGACGAAATTGAATGCAAAAATTACGAATTACGATGCAAGACCCTGTAATATCAATACAATCACTTCAGTTTCTATTTTTCGGAAAACGATATGAAAGCATTCCTCAATGGAAACATTCTTACCCTAGCTTATGCACTTGAGGTTTGACATATCGTGATAAGGATCGACCACTCTATGAAACTTCTTATCTTAGCTTAAAAGTCTGCTTTTAGGCGCTGCATGCATGTACGAACCTCAAGAACCTTAACAGACAGTGCACTATAAAGAAAGCTATGCACTGCCTAACATTGCATCTTCTTGTAGTATTTTTTACGATCGTAAATTCCAGTTCTGAATTTGATTTTGAAACTTCCGCGCTACCTAGCACTGTGACCACTTCCGCTACAACATTTACTCCATATCGATACAATCGCTATATTTTCTTCTTTTTCTCGGAAAACGTTACCCGAGCATTCCTCGAGGAAATCGTTTTTAAGAAATTAAATGAATTCGATAATTACTGTGGTGGTGAAGACATTCGGACTGTTCTACTTTACGGCAGTGAAGAGGAAGCCGATTCGTTGGAGTCCTGTCAATTCTGTCCGCTCGAACAAATTTTGGGCATGATAAACGTGCGAAGTGCTCTGCAAGCAAGCCGTGCAAAAAACATTTCTGCTGGAGATATCGACCAAAATGATGTCAACAATGTTTCCGCAACTTTGATCCAATATATCAGTGCGATTGAGAATTGTTCATCACCAGTAATAACAACCCAAGTGATTTTTATCACTGATTACGTCACAGATTCACTCAAAAGTCCAAATACAACGGACATTCTGGTATCTGCAAAAGCACTCAATATCAACTTGATTGCTTTAACCACTAATCTTACTGTAGAGAGAATGGACAAATACTTTCCATCCCATATATGGACAGTTTCACCGAATTACACAATCTGGTCTCCAAAAAATACAACGAAAAATCCAATTTGTGGCTACACTGCAAATACATACAGTAAGTCTCCCCATATTTTGTTGTAGAGTAAAAGAATGAATCTGACTTGCGTCTTTGTATTCGTCCGTTTGGGGACCTTAAGCGATCTTATGCAATAATTCAAATTCGTAGAAAGATATATTTGTGCATTTAATAGTGTTGCATTGGCGCCAACGAAATTTGGGAACTGAATGATAAAGATTTATATCATATTATAAATGTGACGAAACGGGGTCCCGCCCCGGAACTCCGGCTGTCCGAAAAAAATTGAAACCCTGCCTCGGACCTCCGGCCGCGACATCAGTAAACCAATGATCCAGAATCTCAGCTGTCAGAAAAAATTTTGAAGTCCCGTCCCAAAACCCTGGCTGTATGCTCTAGCCGAACACTGTTTACAGTATATCATCTTCCAGTAGGATGACAGAAAAAAACCTTCACTCTGTCTTATCATTGAAAATGTTCTCATCAATTACAAACTCAGTTTTCCAAGTCCTATCGGACTCCTTGGGCGTTAAATAACACCAAGCCTCGCTTTATTCATTTGCATTTCACATTTAGCAACTCCCAGTCAACCGTTTAATGTTGGAGAGCAGTACTTAAATATGTTTCTGTTTTTATCATACGACTACGTCAATCGTACCAATTTAACCGACGTCATCGACTTACTCATCAAGTTGACCCAAAGAAGATGGTGGTATCCTTGCAGCCAGTATCGCTTCATGAAAATTTTTTTGAATGTGCCACGCAATGATGAAAGTATGGCTATTCTTCCATGCTACGTCGAAGAATCAACATTTTGCAGCTCTGAAAAAAAAAGAATATGCTCACCTGATTGGTTTAGAGCTGCGATGGAAATGACCAATTGGAGAAATAATTTTAATACCGCGGGATGCATTCGTGGATATGATATATTTGGTCATTTCTTTGATATTTTGCTTAGAGGTAATTGGACAGTTGACAAATTCTTTATTATTACTGACAATCCGATGCCTTGCCATGACCAATTAAATAAATCTAATTCTATTTTGCAACAATATGGCAACTTTTCGAAAGGGGCGCCATTAACCGTGATTGTGATCGAAAACGAAAACGACAAAAGAGTTTCATCGTCGTATGCTCCTATATTTCCAGCAACACAACTGTCAAACTTGTATTCAGTTAATAACATCACTGAAATTCTGTCAAATATCAATACGAGCATAAATTTTTGTCTCAATTTAGTTCCATGGCTTGAACAAGCGAAGAATAATTACCATACAACGGTCTGGTATTTCTATTTAATTGGCGCTACGATTCTAACGGCGTTAACAGCCATTATAGCGTTTCTAATAATAGGAGGAAGTATGAAGCGTCGCAAACGCATGCGACTTATAAAGCAACGACAGGAATTGGAGACGAACGCTGCCAATACTGCACGAAACCAAGACGAGAACAAATCGGATAAGGTCATTCAAGATCCTTGGCAGATTCCATTGGAGTCTCTCGACATTGATTTCACAACTTCACTTGGAAAAGGAGCTTTCTCTCTCGTTCATATGGGTAGGTGTTCGTATAGCTTTGTAGGACTCATTGTGACACAAAATTACACACAAAATAATTAAAACAACTGGACTTTAGCGACAACATAAGATAATGAACAGCAGTGATGTTCACGGGCCGGGTCGGGTCCGGTCCGGAAATTTTTCTCAGAACCGGCCCGGCCCGGGCCCGTCCCGCAGAAAGTTTCAAAAATCGGCCCGCCCCGGCCCGATGACAGTTTCAAAAAATCGGCCCGGAATAGGCTCCAACCATAAAAATTTTCAGCCCAGCCGAATTTTTTGTTAACTATTTGCTGATCTTCATTGAGCGCAATTACTGGGAAACCGGAGTGTACTTTTGAGGCAGAACATTGATTTAAATTGGTAGAAACACGATTTCGAAGAGGATTATCAATTTTTCGGCCCTGCCCGGGCCCGGTAGGAACTTCTCCAATGGGCCCGGGGCCAGGCCGGCCCGTGAACATCACTGATGAACAGCTCTAAAATTAAGATTAGACTGGAACTACACCACGTCAACATTTTAAGTTAATTCGTACCATTGTCACTTAAACTGATTGATTTTAAATGTAATACCTTATTTTACGTTATTTCATTTACATTTACATTGTACAATTGCGTATTTTCAAATGATTGGGCTAAACCATGCTATAAATCAGCATGACTTAAGTCTCATTTATTCTTGGTACCGTTTGAGCAAGTTTGGTACCCTTCCTCAAACATTTCAAAACATTTGGGTATCTAAAAGTAATGTTCAACGCCAATTTTTTTATTAGGTTTTTTACACGGAAAAGCACCGGTTTCAAGCATATTCCCTTCAATTGCTCTACAGCAATTTGATAATTGCTACGTGGCAGTAAAAACTCTACCACAGCACAGCAGTGAAAGCGATAAGGCAAAGTTCAAAAACGAAATAGAGCTCATGAAAGACATCGGGTATCATGCTCATTTGATTAGTATGCTGGGTTGCAATTGTTCAATAGAGAGACCAGTACTACTCATGGAATTGGCCAAACAAGATCTTCTCCATTGGCTTGCATCGATCATTATTGAGCCCAACCTTGAGAAAAAATTAATTTCAATTGCTTGGCAGGTCTCCGACGGCATGGTGCGTTCAATAGATTTTAAATAGTACAGAGTGGCTCACCAAAGAATTCGGGTTGAATTGCTTTACTTTTGCCAAACTTCTCTGCTTGAGCTCAAGTTGATACAGACTATAAGGGCCTCAGAATATAATTCTGAAGCTTTTAAAATTTCGATTTGAACGGCTACGATGTACTGAATTTATACAATTTTTTGTAGGTAATGCACAAGCGAACACGCTAACTCGCGAAATATTATTCGCGTTAACTAACACTGCGCGCAGTGAACGCATCAACGTTAGTATTAGCTAATTAGCCCCTTTTTGATTATTCATGAGAGCATCCACGGAAGGATCGACCGAACTGTTTCGGGGTAAATCACCGATTTTTATGAAACTTTAGGGCTATGTAGAAGGTAAAATTGTTGCGTACGAATCGCCCAGGCAGACCGTGATTGGAAGTTTGGTTGCCGAGTTGTGATCGTTTGAACGATGGGACCTTTTTCTAATTTCATAGCGTGAATTTGAACTCTGAAAACTTGAGCAGGAAACTGCATGAACAAAAGAAGCTACAGCGCTGAAACTATTACCAGATAAACACCGAGTGTTAAACATACGTTGCACCAAAAATCAAAGCTCTAGCTGCCTTTCTTGTCTTTGCACTACATTTTGAAAATGGCCATAAAATATTTTTTCGCGTCTAATGCCGCCGTTGCTGATGCTCGGTTCTGAATGAAACTTGGCACAGATACAGTGATATAAATAATCTATCAAATGATATAATACTTCAGTTAAATTTTGTATAAGACCGATAGTTACTTCGGATCCCCCTAGACCCACTGGTTGCAGGTATGATGGTGCACTGTAATTAACTTATATTCCAGAGCTATTTGTCTTCGAAAAATTTTATCCATCGCGATTTAGCCGCGCGTAACGTTTTGCTGAACAACGAAATGAAGGCAATGGTAAGGAACATTGGAACGGTCACATAATCGTTTCCTAAAGTTAGGATATTCTAAGGCTAATGCTAGTGGATGCATTATTGATTGACTTAGACATTTCTCAACGCTAAGTAACTGTTATGTTACCCTCCATTGAAAATATATTAATGTAAAATTCTCCAAAAACTTTCCTTTAGGTTGGCGACTACGGTCTTTGCAAGAAGATTGAAAACAGCAGTCAAATTCTTATGATTCCGGGCGGAATGCTGCCGCTAAAATGGATGGCGTTGGAATCACTAATGGAGCACCAGTTTTCACTGAAAACAGATATGTACGAAATAATTTGATTTTCAAATGACATAAGAAGTAGTGTAGATAATCAGTCAGCTCCCAGCAAGTATACTCACCGGAAAAATTTTCTAAGTCGAGCATAGCCGCCGAACGCGGCTCTGGCAGCATTTTGACTGCCTCTTACTAGCAATTACCTAATTTTCTGAGATCCACAATTTCAGATGGTCATTTGGGGTTCTACTCTTCGAAATATTCAGCCTTGGTGAAGAACCTTACTCGCAAATGCAAGATGGCTTAGTGACTTTTCTGCAAGAAGGGAAGCGACTTAACAAACCAAGATTTGCAGACGATCAAATGTGAGCTATTAATAGAACATGTCACTATAGATGCGTCGGTCCAGTACCATCGGTCCAACTTCGCCTCAGATGCAGTAAGTGGTTCGTAGGTTGCTAGGTAACAACCTACGAACCACTTATTGCATCTGAGGCGACGTTGGACCGATGGTACTGGACCGACGTATCTATACATGTCACTCAACTATGAAGGCATAGATGAAGACAATTTTCAGATACGATGTGATGAACAAATGCTGGCAGGTAGAACCTGAGCAAAGACCTGATTTCTCGTTAATTCAGTCGTATTTCGTCGAAATGCTCGAAAAATGCGTTGCTAGTTATGGTTACCTTACGACAGTTGAAGAGAAGAGCAATACGTAGGAGTATAACTTGGACCAGCTCGTTGACATTTGATTGTTGAGAGCCAATTATTTAAATTGCACAACGCCTTCAATCTGTTGCATTTGCTTCACATTGCTCATATTGATAGCATTGATTCACAGTTTAGAAATTTATCAACGGATACAGAATTCTTTGCTGAAAAATTATTGAATAGCTTCTTTAATTGTTACGCACGGGGAAACTTAAAGTGCAAAAATGTGGGAATATTTTGAATATTCTCATCATTTTCCGTCGATTGGTACATGAAATAATAAGTGATTTTGAAACAGCTGAGAAAATTTCACTGATTCATATTTCAGTGTGCGGCATTTAAATTTTCTGTCCTTTTCAGAACGTTGCAGAACGAATTTGACAAATTATATGATGCGGGTTAAAATTCTTTTTCATTTTCATTTTTCAAGAAGTTTATTTCTAACGAAACATACTGACAAGTACTGTAATTTATAATTAGTTTTCTAATCGATAGCGTAGGCGTAGCGTTGTTGTTTTACACTACAAAGATAAATTTGTACAAACAATCTGAGTCTGAGACCTGTAGCGCATAAGAATGCAGAGTAAAATTGGCGATCTTCGCCTTGCAAACGCATCATATACACCATTAAGGACCCTTGTGCATTTTAAAAAGGAGAATAACAATAGACTCGTCAACCTTGCTCTAAACTTCACGACGTGCCCTCCGACGGTTGCTCTCTCGTGCTATCTGGTTCGAGTGCTATCTCAGCTCACCTTCACCTGGAATTTCGAGCTGATGTCAGCGCTGCACACTCGTCCAACCTCTCATTGGTCGCCTTAACCTCCCATCTGACCGTTTTTGGCTGACGGCCTTTCACGCAATGTGCGCTATACAACTTATATTACTTAAATCCCTGGATCATATTACACTTGACAACCCCTGGTTAAATCGAGTTTGGGACAGCCTGCTCGAAAATCCGCCATGGGAGTAAATGAAATCATTATCACATGTAATTTGGACTGGTGTCCCACCACAGGCTGCGGGATACTCTTCATGTGAATGCTGGTCTTTGAAATAATAGTCAATACGCAGCTCTGAGCTCCGCTGAGTGAAATATTTTTGGCATGAATCGCTTCAGTTGACTGCCTGACAAAGCCCCTCGAAGGGGACCGACACTGAACAGAAAGTTTTATTGCGTTCAGAAGAAAGAAAAACATTTTTATGCGGCTGCGTAACACTGCTTAAACCAACACTTGCTGCGAACGTTAACAGAACGACAGATGTGACATAATTTGATTCTTATATTTTACTATTTTAATTTAACTAATGTCAGTCCCTGCTCGTTTACGAATAGGCAATGAAAATGTCAAGCCATATGAAACACTCCTTATATAGAGATAGGCTATGGGATATGGGGTATTTCGAGGCGGATCCCTGTCTGTAACCTAAGCCAAATGTTGTGTGCAAAAATTTAATGTCTATGTAAATAAATTGCTTATATTCGAAGAAATGAAGGAAGTTGCGCTGCTTCAGAGGGTTGCGGATTCCTGTCACAGAAGGCCCGTATAGACGTGACCACAGGGGGATATTGGGGAATATAGCCCCTGAAGCCCCTGAAATAACTTGAGCCAAAAATTGTTTCAGATATGAAACGCTTTCACCACGTAGAGGCCAAAAATATTGTAAGATTTGTACTGGATATAATGAGCTTTTTGGTCGTCTGGAGGAAATACTACAGAACCAATAACAATTGCGTCCTAATACCCCCTAGCTGCCGCATCTTAACGACCACTTTTCCATGACCCATTGGAGTGCCTAATTCTATACTTATCCGTAAAGTTTTAGCACGAGTACATAGTAATAGGCATCGCGCAAGAAGCACGCATTCGGATTCGTTCCGGCATAGATGTTGCCGTTAGTCAGGGTCTGCCAGTCAGGTCCTTGAGTACCGTATGCCACTTTCTGCCCATGCACGATCCAAGAGCCTGGGTAGCGGGCGCGGATAATCTAAAATTTACATATTACGGTAAGTAGTACGATTACAGTTTTCTACTATCTACATACCGTAATGCTTCTAATAGAAGAACATTCCAGCCTTTTAAGTAACAATCGAGCAGTTGAATTTTTGTCTATTACGCTTAATTAGGGTTAAGAACTGTTTTGCGCTTTCGCCTTTCAATTTTCTGCAAAAATTACGGAATGTTCAACCTTTTGTTCTGACGGATGCGAACTGCGTAGCTAAACTTCTTACCTGTATGGTAGCCCAATTAATGCTACCCAATGCCAAATCACTTACTTGATCCAGTACATATTTGCACATTTTTCCCATATCAGACGGGTAGAGTTGCAACCCGGATGTGACATAACCGGCGAGACGGTTATCCCAGCAAAGTGGCTGGTTGCTGATGGTGCTATTGTCGTCGGCTGAAAATTTACTGTTTTCTTTCAAAAAATATTTTATTTGATTGCACATTATTCAAAAATATATTGCAAAGCATTATTCTTTTATTTTTTCGCGATTTTTTTGAATTTGCGCCGAAATCCCGACACGAAGGTACCCCCCCCCCCCCCGAGAGAAGGTCCAGACCCCCCTGGCCTCGGACATCCGTTACAGGTATGTGTAGTACTAATTAGTATTTACTAAATAAGTTGCTTAGTATTTAATTGACTTGAATCATTTTTATTTAGTTATTAATCGGCACAATAATTGTTGCTAAGAATTGTTTATTACAGTCATTTGTACTGAAATAATAATTTTACCATGTAAAATTATTTCCTAATAATATTATTTGTAACACTGCTGCCTACCAATTGGTGCCGGCGCTCTGGTAAAGGCATGCCTCTGCGTTTCGTTGTTTTTCAGTATACTCTTGATGAATTCACTGTAATGTTTTGGACGGTTTGCGTCGTTCGATTCAGAGTCCGCGAAGAGCGTACTAACAGAAGTTGCTGCAAGCAAGTTATCGAGTAAATAATAATAATCAACCGCGGTGAAGTGATATGCGAAATAAATTACCTCCTATGACCCAGACGAAGAACAGTAGATACATGTTGGTCTTCATGGTACCTGAAACAATGTCGCTTTGATATGGTATGCACAGTAATTGCGAAAGAAATAGTATTGCAACCACACAGCAACATACAAGTAGTATGCAGAAATATCGCTACAATAAGCCCAAGTTACTGTAGGCGGCTAAATGGACTTCAGCTAGCTGCAGACGTGATAATTACAAGTTTGCGACACACTGTGTAGTGGAAGATACAACAGACACAGGAACAGAGTTACAACGTAAAGGGGAAGTTTTCAGGGCAGAATATACAGTATTGCATTCGTGAATTGTATTAATGCTTTCAAGCATGTTTAACTTTTGCATATAAAATGTTACTCAGTGCACTCAAAAGAAGCACTAAAACTTATAAAGAGAGCTTGTGTATACGTGCAAACCTTAACGTTGAAGAAAAGAGATGGAGCTGATTTTTCTGTGCCACCGCCCGACAGGAAGTAAGCGGAGCAATACCGAGGCAGTCGCGAGCAACTGGAAGGCGCAAACACTGTGTAAAGTGATGATTCAGTTGCTGCAAGGCTGGTTCGCGATGGCTGATGGGTATTCGAGTACCAGGACGACATCTAGGTCGACACATGATGATTAACGAGGGCGAAAACAAGAAAGAGGCTTGTTTTCAATTGATCCTGAAGCTGCTGAAATATGCAAATTTTTTACGGAACGCAAATTTCAGTACTACAATTTGAATTTTAGTCGCTCTGATGCATTGCTGTTAACTCGTTTCTTTATCAATGGA
>JAQGAX010000128.1:0-23324 GCA_034698105.1 Plectus exinocaudatus | reverse complement strand
CAGGAAGCCCTCAAACAGGCCCCCAAGTGTAAGGCAGTTTTAAGCACATTTTCAAATGCCGTTTGGGTCCCGCAGCGTACTTCAAGCTCCGCCCAAGGGATATCCCTGGTTAAAATTTCGCCCATCAGTTTTATGACACCATGGTCCCGGTAGATCCTGACGTTTATTTTTTTCCAGCTTCATGTTTGATTACAATTTGTGAAAATATTATCATTATTTTGTCCAATTCATTTTTATAGCATACTTTCCTTTGTCAACAACACAAACTTGAAAGGTGATAATGACACAGAGTGGGTCGCGATGGAGTTTTTCTACGCATTGCACGCCGGCATGTTGGCGGGACTTACAAGTTCAGTCGTATTTATTCCGCTGGACGTCAGTGCACCGAATAATGCAATATTTTATTCTGCTTGGAAGATATTGAAACAAGCATCTGTGAGTTAAAGTTTTTAATCACATTCTTTAATCTTGTTTGTTGATGATCCCAATTAGACCGGAGCCGGATTACAATTTTTGGGCCATAGTACGCCAGGATGCAAGGGTTGAAAAATGTAACCGTTAATATATACTCTGAAATAATATAGTAGATCAAATCGTCATTCCAACTGTGTTTATGGTTTTCAGTGATAAACTTTTGCAATAAAGACCTCCTACCATATGCAATGCACTCAAAAATTTGCAAATTCGAAGGGACAATCATATTAAAGCTTTATGAGAAATAATGAGAACATTTAGCTATCAGGAATAATCCGCATCAACTTGAAATATTTGGAAACAGAAATGTTGTGCGTGCAGTGGAACGTTCGTACCGAAAAAATTGGCATCTACACAGAATTCGAAACGCAGAGGCATAATTTCGTGGAAGCGTTTCAGACGCCAAAGGTCCGCCTAAGAAATAACAATCAGTTGTTAGTGTGTCCACCAAATTCAGTTGAAAATAGCGTGGGTGACACATGTCAGTGCACATCGCCTCGTTCAGGTATAGTGCACGGCAACTGTTCGAAGCCCAATTTGATTGTAATGAAGTGACTTAGGAGTGTGATTGACCTAACGTATGATTTTCGCTGCCGGACCGTGGGCGAGAATTTGAAGTTGCGTGTATTCTGACCACTACCAAAATCGGTCTAACGAGCGGAATGAAGCGAGAGGAACCAGCGCCGCTAGCTTAGTCCGCGTCGTGTCATCTCACGATGTCATAATTTTATCCTTGTCCTTCCAGCTTTGTTCATTTTAAATTGAATATGCTCGTCAATTCTGACTGACTGAAGAGAAAAATTCGATGTTTCCATAACTGAATGCGATTTTACTTTGGGGCAACTGCCACACTAGCTCACTCCAGCCAGTCAACTGCGCCACAAAAGGAAGGGCAGCTGGATCAAAAGTAACGACGTTTCGAATGCTTGAAAATATGCTTAAACCTTATGCTTAAATGCTTAAACCGGGATATTAATTGTGCCGACATTTGTTGAAACATTTCAGGACCGTACTGCATGTTTCAGTGCAGCTTAGATCAAGTTCAACTCGTGAACAAACCATGTTTGTCTGAAGGCGCAGTGGCCTGCAGTTTCAACTATGCGATAATGTGCTTGAAAGCATATAAAATATCATTTCTTGACAAGAATATAACAGCGACGACCAACAACTTCTCTTCAATTCGAATTAGGTGGCGATTGAAAAATTACTTTACCATGAGCCCCTACATTGGTAAATTTGAAATTCAAAGTATAAATGAAGGGAAATATCTCGGTCGCATTATAAAAACATTTTATAGTAATGAAGGTTTGGAAACCGAGTTCAATTTGACAAGTCTAAGTCATTCCGATAATGAAAATGGAGGCGATGATTTATTTCACTTAATTTTGGAACCCTTCAAATTTTATGAACTCACGCTTAAACTACGGTCAAAGTCAGTTCTTGACAGTGAAACAAACTATGTCGATGCTGGAACAACAATTTTTGAAACGCCCGAAGGCGTCCCAAACAAACCGCAGGTACTTGAAGCAAAAATGACTGACGACAAAAGCATTGATATCAATTGGATGCTAGAGGAAAAATATTGTCCTGGTATCATTCGTCGATATCATTTCGAGATATCGTGCCCAAATATTGACAGCCAAGTCCATGAAAACAACTTTTCTGTACCGTTCAATTGTAGAGAAAAAGGCTCTAAGTTTCCGCACTTAATTTTACCGCTAACGAGAAACTGCGACAGCGGTACCCTGAACATTAAGGTGAACCCTCAATACTTGATATTCAAATGGGAGGCTACCAGTGGCTGATCAAGCGATCAAATAGTATTCCCTTTCTGATTTGTCAGAGTGCGTGTCGGAGAAGACATCGTAAAGGGAAATAACGAGGCTAATCGCTAAGCTTCATCAAGGGAAGGAGCAGAAGCAGGGCCCTGCGCCAAAACGCTCATTGTAATGGCCTTTTATACGTCAGATTTGAAGATTTCACGTCGGGACCACACGTCACCCGATTCTAGCTGCGCAGGCACGCAGCAAGAATTAGGGGTGACGTAGAGGAATTTGGGAATAGGGGAAAACCTTCAAATTGGCGATCAAATGGGGATAAATGAGCGGGCAAGCATTGAAAAATCCACAAAACTGGGGTAAACCTGAAAATCCAGCGGGGGAATGCTCCATGCTCTTACCTTAGCTACGTACCTGGTTCTACGAATCCGTTCCAGGCTACATTATGCTTTTCACTATCCGTTTGCAAGGTACACTCTGCGACAATTAACACACAATTTACAGTATGTAAATTTTCAGCTTCGTGTAGCAACCAGTGTCGGTTACGGTAACTGGAGTGACACATTTCCTTTTATGATACCCAGTAAGGGCATGTCAGCCTGGGCTATTGCTGCTATCTGCACCGGTGCATTTGTTCTAGCTACGTTAATATTTGCCACAGTATTTGCAATCTACTACAAGAAAAACAAGGAACGCGTCAAGGTACGTAAATTACTCAGTCAAACAGTCCACTACCACATGTGAATCCGAAAAAGAAGAATCGGTTGTCATCATCATACATGTAATAAGTATCAAAATTTGGAGGATACAGTAAAAAATTTGCACAATCAGGATCAAGTTACCATAATAATATAACTATAATATTGGCGGGAATTCAAAAATTTGAAAAATTCTACCTTTTAAGAATTTTTTAAGGGATAATAGTTAGCTCTTTTTTCGTTTCATGAATCTACCTTCGTACAATATATACAGGGTGTCCCACGATTAACTTAGAAAATCATTTGCTTATATCTTTGCTCAATTAAGTGCGGTTTCTTTCTATTGGAGTTTTGTTTGCAACCAGCCCGGTAAAAATCGGACGAATATTCGTGATTTCACAGCTAATTGTACAAACTGATCGCTTTTGCCAGAGAAATAGGATTTTGTCTAACTTTCGCAATTTTCTCGTTTTTGAAGAAATCTTAGTTGAGATTCGTAATCAGCACAAACAAGTGAATCAGAAATATTATCCTTTTCAACATTTTGTGCAAACTAAAAATCGACCGTATTTTCTCTGGCAAAAGCGGTCAGTTTTTACAATTAGCTGTGAAATCACGAATATTCGTCCGATTTTCACCGGGCTGGTTGCAAACAAAACTCCAAAAGGTTCTCTTTAAGTAGAAAGAATCCGCATTTAATTTGGTTGCATTTGAGCAAAGATATAAGCAAAATCACCCAGTATATTATGTTTTCATTAGGAAATTATTTTAGCAATATATCGGCACATGTAAATTGATCGATAGTCTTCTGAAACGACCGCTTCCAAAACCGCCGGTACTTGAAGGTGAGTACAACCTGTTTGTATTTAAAGGGATCCTGAAATGAAAAAACTTCGCGGCTCTAGAGGGGCTCGACAGAGCTATCCACTGAACCGAAATTCGTATTCTAAAAATATATCCAACATCAACGCACAGCATTAATAGAATTTTAATATTATTTGCTTTCTTTAGAGAGCTACCAAAAAAGTCTTCGCGGCTGTGTACTAATTCGGGGCACAGAGATTTTGGAAATCGACTTTATTTTGCCAGTGCGACTTAGTTTAGGGGGTCCAACCCCCCTAGACCCCCGGTTACACCTATGGTTCTAATCACTTTGTATGCAGTTTGAGAGAAAAAATAAGTTAATAAATACTTCTCAGGAAATGAAGGAGAACAAGGTTCAAATTCCCCATGGACACCACACAGTGGCGCGTATGATTCTCCTGGCAGTGCAATCACATACGAAGATTGTCAATTTATGAATATTTCACCACCACCAGCGATTTCTGTTGGTCCAAGTACGAATAATTACGAAACGCCGGCTTTTCAAGTGATATGATTCCGTTAATTTTTAATGCGCTTGATGATTTCGTGATTTTGCACAAACTGCAATCATTCCGTTTTTGTTCATTGAACCTTTCATAAATCAGGTCACGCTATGAGAGGGGAGATTTCGAAGAGCTTATGGCGCAATAGTCTTATTACTATACATAGCCATAGAAGGTGGTAATCGGCTGATATGCGTTGAAGGGGTCGGGGTCCCGAAGCTAGGAACCGCAACTTTGGCAGGTCCCCTGAGATCCCTTGGGGGCCCTTAGTGCTACGTGGGGCACGGGGCACCGAAACTTTGGCCTTGTTTGCTTCAATTATTATCCGGATCTGTCACGGGGGTCGGTCACAGCATGACGCATGCATAGCAGGACGAGGGGGTCTCGAAAAAGACCAAAAATAGTGTGACGTAATTTGTGCACAAACAGTAGTGCACAAATATCGCTGTAAATATTGAAACATTGAAGTAAATAGATGTGATGAAATTAGTCAGCAAAATAAAGCAAAATTAGCGCAGTGGCAAATCGGAATATTAAATGCGCTCAGCATTCACGTTTGAATTCTGGAGAAATCAAAATAGACGTCATAGCGCAGTCGCTCTTCCAAGAAATGACGACATTATCAATCAATACTCAGTAGTACACCGCCATCCCTATCACAATGCAGGGTAATAAAACTTGATTGAGCAATAAAACGTAGTGATTGTTTGAACAAACCGTTCGCAGTCCATCGCTAATGCTTAAGTATGACAAAGCGCTACTTGTCTTTCAGCGTTACGGGTGCACTCAGTTTTAGCGATTCAAGTGTATGTAAACGCATCAACGAACCTATGCATTAAGTAGGTACGTTATAGGTACGTTAAAGATGCAAAGACCAACCGAGCTGATCGATTTGCAGCCAACCAGTTGACCAATTGAATATTATATTGTCCTTATCACATAGTGCTCTCGTCTGACCGATTTTTTGCGCGATTATGGAGAAAATAAACGCGCAAACTTGAAAAACGCGCAGGCGAAGATCAATGCAGGTCATTAACAGGCGATACGAAATAACGTGCGACTCTATTAAGGGTACTTCTAGGCATCGTGCGCGCGTGGTATGTATCATCTGTGCATTTTTCTGGTATATCGACGCGTGCCCGCCAACTGCTACCATAAATTGAACCACCATCGCCAGTAATAATATTAATTATCATCGTCAACACAAGCGCGCTGAACTAGTCACAAATGTTAGACCGAACTCTATTTCAGAGGTAAAATGAGACCGATATTTTTGGCTTGGAGCGTCGCATTGTTGATGGTCGCAACCGTTGGTGCGATGCCCGTACTTTTCGACGACGAAGATGCCAGAGATGAAATGGACCCGGAATCTGACCCTGATGTTTGTGTGCTAAGGGCCATTCATATATTGGAAAAGAGAATCACAGGGGGATCAGAATGCCTCAACCCAATGCATATAATGGATGTGTGGTTGACTTGAAGACAAATTAACTGTCGCCATGTTTACGGAGTTGGCAGCGAAAGGGGACCCATACTTGTTTTGTAAGTGGGGGAGGTTGGAGGATGTTATCCTCCCCAACTAGAGAAAAAATGTGAACCCCCATAGAAATCCGCCGAAAATTGAAAATTTTGCAAAAAAATTGTAATATTTGAATTCTCACCCATTTTTCTGCCTGATTTTGTACATTTTTTTACCCTAATGATGCAAATTTTTTCCTGAACCCCCCAACTTTCGACACCTGTTCCTTGCATGGTTCAAAGTACCTGGAAGTTCGAGACCCCTTGGAGTATGTATGTAAATCCCATCTCTCATGCGCTGTTCTACAAAGATCATGCTCATTTTCCTTAGGTTTGGTATGATAGAACCTGATGGTTTTCGTGTCAGAGGAGTAGATGGACACCCTAGGGGGAATAGTAATTCGACGTTCAACATATGAATTGGTCCATAACGAAAACAGCTTTTTCTTTTTAAGGGCATGTGCATATTGCATTCGCTTTCAGATTCCAAAACCATACGATTTTAAGACCTTTGCTAATATGAACGAAATTCGAGAGAAGCTTAAACTACTGAGCAACGCCGAAACGAAACGAGTAGTTCATCAAAATCAAAATTCACCGTCTCTGGTTTGTGATTTTGTTCGAAAATTATTAAGGAACTTGTTAAAATAGAAAGAGTAAAAAACAAAGAATATGTTATAATGGTCAAATCATTCATTTATTTAGTGCTTAGACAATCATAAATTTTTCTAACAAGAATGGGCCAATGTAAGGTTGATCATTAATAGCGCGATGCGTTATATTTTTTATTATTATATATGACTGACCCGAGCCCAAAACAATGCCCATGATACGACCTTGATTCTGAATGAGTTATCGAAAAAAATCTTAGAACCTGCATATGAACCCAGCACGCACAAATTTAAACCGTGCTCGGCAAGTATTTGCTTCGGTCGAGAAAATCAACGAACGATTCGCTGATTATCTGTATCAGTCGGATATTTTGCTCACAGTTGAGCAGATTAACGCCCTTTTGGAAGCAAATTCGCTGCAAGATGTCGACGAATTGGAAGAATCGAGCTCTTCAGAATCGGCTCGGGAGAATAAACGTAGCAGAAAGAAACGAAAGGCCATTTCGGACATTTCTCAAAAGTGGCCGACTACAAGACCGATTCCGTACTACCTTGACGCAGATCTCAGTACGAGTTTAGACTTTGATATAGAAACGATTGTATCTTGAACAGACATTAAGTATTTTTTGAACATTTCTTTTCGATTGATCATCCACATCTTCCATTTGGAACAAAACAAGCAGACGATAGAAGCCAGTTAATACTAGAGGGTAGCTGCTAGCATTCAAAAATTTAATTGCGAAAATTATTTTGAAAGAATTAAAAAGAATTATTTGGTAGGTATAAATCCCAAAATATTAAACTTTTGTTGCTAATAGCTGGGTACTACTGTTGCTAATACTGCCGCAAAGGTCTGTAATTATTCCAGCACCTGAGAAGAAACAAGTGATCGACGCTGCAGTCCATTTTTGGCAAAGTCAAACTTGCTTATCATTCAGACGAGCAGATGAACTTGAAGATGGTGCTGATATGATCCGCTTTATTAATGGTTTTGGCTGCAGCTCTAGCATCGGTCGTGTTGGAGGAAATCAACTATTGTCTATTGACAATGGTTGCGAATACGTAAGGAAGCTGGGTTGGTAAAAGTTTAGACAGGATAAGAATCTCTAATTTACTCTAACAGTGTTAATCATGGCATCAAATTTTTAACGAGACAGTGACACTTTGAAACCCCTTGACAGATTCGAAGAATTTACAATACGATCGCAAATCCTAGTTTTTTCAATATCTGCAGTAATTTTCTATGAATAAAACAGACTATTAAAATAATGTGCCAGATTTGCAACGACAAATAAGAGTAATTTAGTTATAAAGTGAATTTTTTGACGGCGCTGTGACCGTCTAAGACCCTCGGCTCGCAACCACAAGGTCGGGGGTTCGACCCCCAGCAGCGTCGTCCCCGGTGTCAGGCCTGTAACAGCCGACCGAGGAGCACGTGTCGCATTATGAGGGTCGGAAAACCCGAAAAGAGCTGACCGCACGACATAGTGGAAATAAACAGCCTAAGAAAGTTTAAGTTAAGTTATAAAGTGAATTTTTTAGATCGGATTTGGTATAATGACGCACGAACTCGGACATGCTCTCGGATTTTATCATGAACAATCTCGCTACGATCGCGACAGCTTTGTGAAAATAGACTACATTCTTATGGATCCTTCTAAAACAAATAATTTTGATAAACCAAGTGCAGCATTGATCAATACATATGGAATTCCATATGAATATGGTAGCATTATGCACTACGCCAGCAACTCTTTTGCTAACAATTCGAACACAAACGTTATTGTGGCGAAAAATGAGCTGTTTCAGCAAACAATGGGACAACGTACTGCACCTTCGTTCTTCGATGTGTATCAGGTCAACCGACACTACGAATGTCTGGGTATGCAAGCATACCTGTAACGGGTGTCCGAGGCCAGGGAAGGTCTGGACCTTCTCGGAGGGGGGTACGGTACCTCCGTGTTGGGATTTCGGCGCGAAATTCAAAAAGTCGCCAAAAATTTCCGCCATTACGTGGCGAAAATTTTTTCCGGACCTTTTCGCATACCAGTAACCAGGGGGGTCACCCCCTTCCGGCCAGGAGTCCGATCCCCCTGGATCCTTAGAGGCTCTTAGACCACTCGGCCACAGCGCCGTCATTATTCAGCATGAATAATTTCGCTATTTTTACAGATAAATGTACTGCGGCTACAACAGATTGCCACCACGGTGGTTATCCTAATCCGAAGAACTGCACTCGATGTATTTGCCCTTCTGGCTTTGGTGGCGATCTCTGCATCGATGTGCAGACGTTGAAGAACACAAATTGCGGTCAAAAGCTAACGGCAGCCGAACACTGGCAACTATTGGAAGCAACAGTTGGGGAACATTTTGAATCGAGACCTAGTCACAACATTCCAGCGACATGGGAACCTGTCATATGTTCTTGGCACTTAACGGTAGACTTTGAAGTCAAACATGTTTGAACTGAATTTGAAAAAGGCAGATTTAATTTTTATCAATGCATATGGATTGTTTGGTCTGTCCTACCACTAAGTTGCATTTTTGCCAACTTTTAGGGGCAGCGACTGCCTTGTAGTTGAGTCAATGAAGTGAAGACGTGTCGTACTCCAAGGGGTCATTATTATGAATATTTTACTGTATTTCGTGTTATTTGTACAATTTAGGTTCCAACCGGATCGAATATTGAAGTCAGAGTTGTCGAAATCAGTGCATTGTGCTACTCTGGATGCTTTGCGAACGCTCTACAAATCAAGACAAGCATTGACTTCAGACTGACAGGCATGCGGTAATGACCAGGGTTTATTTCGAATGGGCCCCCTCAAAATAAGCCCCCATAGATAGCCTTTTCGGGTCGCTTTTTTGAAAACGCCTACTGGGGTCTATTCGGATTTAAAATTAATTGTGCGCGACTCACCACAGCGCGAATAATGACGTTTGAACGGAAGCAATACGAACTGTAGTAATAATGAATATCTTCATTTGAAAAGCAACCGATACCTTAGTTGATTTCTTGTTGTAGCATAGAAGTTAAAATTAAAGAAACATTAACCCTTTATCTGCTTTGATAACCAATTAATGCGATCTGATGACTTTCCAAATAGAATAGACCCCCAGCGGGACGTATTCTTATATAACTGGGTTCTCTGCCAAAGTGTCAAAATCAAATACTCCCCTATAGGAGCCCACTCAGAAAAACCCAAAACTACTATTTTAATGCGAAATAGAGTGCCGTACGAGGGAGGCCGATACTCCACTGTAACCGTTTACATTTAACCATTTATCTGACACTTTTGTGGTTTTTCGTTTCATACTATGTGCACCTTTTTGTAAAATATCACCATACCCTCATTACTCTTTTTGCGTATACTACTATTTCTTATTGCATACATTAGCAGTTTTCTTGCATGTCCATATTGTTTCAGAATATGCTGCAGAGATGATAACAGGAATTACGTTTACCGAAGCGAAGGCAATACTAGTATCATCATAGCTGAAGCATATTATCGCATGGCCTTTAAGCTGGAATATCGACTGGGTAGCGATGTTGTTTATATTTTCCATAAAAACATAAAATTTCTAATTCCTCGTAGAAACCGGTCACTGAAGATATTCCGGGATTCCGGGAATCTTATCACATGAAAAGGTTTCCTTTGAAAACTGCTGCATTCGTTTTGATGATTAGACCGGGCGATGAAGGTTAGCCGAGAATTGGTGCCGAGGGCCACGCACTGAATTTGTTTGTTTTAACATCCAGTCAAATGAACATTCCTATTTCATTAGTTGTAAACTTTGTGTTATAATGCACACGTGGCGGGCGATACAAGCTAATTTGCAGTGTTGCAATAATTGAATGAAGTCAAATCCGTGCTAATTTCTCCATCCCCTGATACAAGCAGGCCTCCCATGGGGGGAAGCTGACGAAGCTGAAGCTTGGGGGCCGAGCAAACGCTAGTAATAGAGGGGCGCCACGGGGCGCCGCACTCCAACTTAATTTCATGGCACGGCCCGGGATACAAGACCCAAGGGGCAAAGCTAGGGGATGCTGGGGGGCTCAGCCGCCCCCCCCCCCGGTTTTTTCGCCAGCCCCCCTGCTTTTCCGCCGTCTCCCTCAGTTTTTTAGACTTTCAATAGGGCCAGCTCCTCGGTTCCCCGAATCGGCCCCCCCCGGTCTTCGAGGTGGCCCCCTCAGTGTACCGGTTCTAGCTTCGCGCCTGCAAGACCCCAAAGTTTCAAGATTATCTGGGGAAGGGATGCGCATCACCATATTTGCCACCTCCAAGTCTGCCCATCAAATCGAAAATGTTGGCGCCTGAGGCAACGGCCTCATTATTCTCACCTTTTGCGCTAGCCCGATTGCAGCCATTCGTTATTGTATATTATGACCTACAATGGCAGTTTTTTATGTGCTGAGATTTTTAACTTGATACTAATATAGAATTTAGTGCAGCGCGTACCCCCTTCCCCCAGCCAACCACAATGCTTCCGTCGACCGACAGTACCCAACTTGCCGCTTCCGAACCCGACTCGTGGTCTTTCGAATCAGGCGACGTCTACAGTTGGAAGAAATGGCGCATCTTTAAATCGAGCGATTCGCTCGTCATTTGGTCCGATGTCTGCGCCCTCCATTTGTGGTTAGTTCGTTTGTGGTAGATACAATCTATTAGTACAAGACTATGACTAGCGCTGCCGCAAAAATTCGAGCCAATTTTTTAATTATTAAAATTATTTTGAAAAATACCCTCCAAAAGATTTGTGTTAAATAATTAATCAATTTTTTGTAACAGTATATTTTTTAAAAATCACTTTTATATGGAAGAAATCCGAAATAATTTTTTAATTTATAAAAAATCTGCTTTTTATATTTGGTATTAATTAATAATTAATTGTTCTATTTTTTATAAAAAGTTCAAGAATACAACCAATACGCTTTATGTCGGCTTTTCGTGAGATCTGTTAATACTTTTAGGGATACAAGCAGCGGCTGGTTCGATTTTCTGATCGACTGCAAACTCCGCAGGCTGTACAGGTATATCAGTTTCACTTCAGTATTTTCTTGCTTTACGATCCACAGACCATACATGTAATAGGTGCCAAAAGTTGGGGAGGGGTTCGGGAAAAAATTTGCATAATCAGGGTCAAAATAACTAATTAGGCAAAAAATATTGGCGGGAATTCAAAATTTTGAAAATTTTTGCCTGATTATGCAAATTTTCGGCTGATTTCCAACGGGGGGTTCAGATTTTTTTCTCGGATTCGAGGGTGGTTCAGATATTTTTTCTCGAGTTGGGGGAGGATAGGACAGATTTTTCACATGCGGAAATTAGCCCTATAATGGGAATGTAAGTACTTCTATGTTTGTGGCAACGTTGTATAAACGTTTGCAAGCCCAATGGCGGCAAGATATACTTTATGTCGATCCTTACTTTGCAGTCACGATAACGTCGTAAATTCAACGTGGTCCTTCATAGTTCGGAAGGACCTGCTGTTGGCGCGCAAGTCGGTTTCAAGGAAGTGGCCACAATATTCGGTTTTTAGCGCGGCGGCGCCCGGTCAGAAGATTCTCGCTGGTCATTGGATTTTTGAGTGCATTGAGGACGGCAATCTAATAATCACCAACATTATATACGAAGATGAAAAAGTGATAATCGGAGAGGAGCTGCCAGGCTTTATCTTCGTGTCATCCATAAATACAAGCCATGAATTCACCGCCGAAAAAACGCTCGGTATTTTCAAATATTTGTTGTTACCGTCTGCCCATTTTTTTTAAATATCGAAAAAATTACTCGAAAAAGAAATTGATTTACAGTAGAACCCGAATATAAGAGACTCGTTTAAATTCCCGTGCTCAGTGCCAAAACACTGTACCCCGGATATATGAGAAACCCTGATATAGAGACATTTTTCGATTTCCCCTGCGTTCTCTTATATACGGGTTTCACTGTAATAAAATTGTTGGACGAAATAAAATGATTTTTCGTTGCAGGACCAGAATTTGCCACCGGATGGACGACAGGACGGCAAATGGAGGCCGACAGCTGTTCGTTATAGTAATGACGCGTAGCATAAGCATGCCAGTAGAGCGCATTTACGAATGAGCGAGTTAGGTTCAGTTGTATCAACAAGAAGCCATACTCCATGTTCTTTTGCATTTTTATGCTGTTTATCTATTTACGGTGGTACACAAATTAGATAACGTTTTTTGGGAGGGAGGGTCGTGGAGGCCTGTTACGGGAGCGTTACGCTATGACGTCACTGCTATGCTTAAGCCAGGCGCGTAGCTAAGGGGGGGGGGGGGGCGTGGGGAGCATTGCCCCCCAGTTTTTTGAAATTTTCAGCGATTGTCTCACATTTACCCCAGCTGCCCCCCAGTCGCTCGATTCTAGCTACGCGGCTGGCTGCATAGGGAACGGAGGGGGGGAGGGGGTGGTGTCGTTTTGGTCGAATGCAACGTTACACAGGCGTTGTGTCATGAGGTTAAAAAGGTCAAATTAGCGTTACTTAATTTGTGTACAATCCCTTTCTACATTATTTAGACTTCAGCTATCGCATAAACCTATTGCAATTCCATCTGAACGACATACATTTCGTCGTTTATTCATTGCTTAATGTGAATCATAAGTCAATCAGATTGCGTTGTTTCATGCCGTTTGGTTCATGTTTATTTGCATAAATTATTGTTCCTGTAAATTGCAAATATCAACAAAAAAAATCATCTTACAATCCAGTTGATAATCTCTGTCTATACCGTTTACTACAAAACACGCGTTGCAGTAAGCAAGAGTGATCGGCGTTTTCTTCTGTTTTATGTTTACTGGAACAAATTAATTTCAGCTTTATATCGGCGCCTATAAGCTGGTCACAAGACTTTTGAAACGACCTCTTCCAAAACCGCTTATTTATGAAAGTCTGTTTCTTCTATTAATTTGTTATTCATTCTTGTAAGTGTAGCATCATCGTAAAAGATAAAATAGGCGTATCGCCTCAAGGATTCACAGACAGGTCTCAAAATTTCAAGATCATTTTAATCCATATTAATTAATCTCTCATTGACCCACTTCACCCATGTCGTATTTGGGCTCATTGATTGGCGCTGGGAAGAGTGCAGCTTTCTAATGTCAGCTGCAATGATGCATCACATAACTTCGTTCTGCTATTTGCATCGTCGTTATTTGTGACTGCATTGTTTCAGTAGAAGAAAGAAAACACAGGCGAAACGTTTCGTTAGCGGTTCTTTTTTGCCTGATTATGGTTATTTCTGATTTCACGCCGACACCACACAGTGGCGTGTGTCATTCTCCAGGCAGTGCGATGACATACCAATACGGTAATTTCATGAGTTTGTCACCACCTGCTTGGACTTCTGTTGGCGCAAGCCCGAATGGATATGGTTTCCCAGCTTTCAAGTCATATGTTTGCGATTTTTTAATTCTTTTCGATAATTTAGTAATTTTGGATATGTGGGCGTTCCGTTTTTTGTTCGTTACAAATACAAGCGCACAAATATTATTGTGAAATGTACATTCAGTGGAAGTAAACACTCATGCCGCAGTCGCTGTTCCAAGAAATGGTGACATTACTGATCAATAGCAAGCAGTACATCGCCATCACTATCACAAAAACAGGGTAATAAAACTTGATTGAGCAGTAAAACGAAACGATTGTTTGAACAAACCGTTCGCAGTTCTTCGCTAATGCTAAACTATGACAAAGCGCTACTTGTCTTTCGACGTCATAGGTGCACTCAGTTTTAGCTTTTTAAAGGTAAGTAAACGCATCAGCGCGCCTCTAGAAGCGTTAAAGATGCAAAGATCGATCGAAATGATCAGTTTGCAGCCAGCCAGTTGACCAGTCGAATTTTGTTTTCGCCCTAACGCATAGTACCTGGGGCTGACCTACTTTTATTGCGCGATTGTAGAGAAAGTAAACTTCAAAAACTTCAAAAAACGCTCAGGGGAAAATCAACGAAAGTCATTAACAGGCGACACGAAATAACGTGCGACTCTATTAAGGGTACTTTTAGGCATCGTGCGCGCGTGGTATGTTTCATCTGTGCATTTTTCTGGTATATCGACGCGTGCCCGCCAACTGCTACCATAAATAGAACCATCATCGTCAGTAATAATATTAATTATCATCGTCAACACAAGCGCGCTGAACTAGCCACAAATGTTATGCCACTAGCCACAAATGAACTCTATTTCAGAGATAAAATGAGACCCATATTTTTGGCTTGGAACGTCGCATTTTTGTTGATGGGCACAATCGCCCGAGCGATGCCCATACTTGTCGACGACGAAGATGCCGGAGATGAAATGGACCCCGAATCAGACACGGAAGTTTGTATACTAAAGATATTCATTTGTTTGAAAATAGATACATAGGGGATCTGAATGCCCTAGCCCAGTGAATTCGTGGATGTGGGCCGACTTGAAAACAAATTAATTGTCGCCAAGGATACGGGGTTCAGGATAAACACGAGCAATCTTCGGCGGCTTGGGAATATGGAGGAAATTTTTGACCCTAATGATGTTAGCGTCCAAAGGGTGGATGGACACTTTTATGACGTCAAATATATGAATCATTCCATAACGAAAGCAGCATATTCTCCTCTAAGGTATGTAAATACTATGTAATCTTGCAGATTCCAAAATCAAACCCGTTAAAGTCCTTTGCTAATATGGACGAAATTCGAGAGAAGCTTAAACTACTGAACAACGCTGAAACAGAGACAATTGTTCACCAACATCAATATTCACCGTCTCTAGTTTGTGATGTTTTCGAAAATTATTCAAGATCTTGCCAAACAGGGCCGTGCCATGCCGCCCCTTTGCTTGACTATTGCACCTTCGTTGACATGGCGCCCCATTTGCATTAGCGGATCGCATCTCGGCGTCCCCTGTACAACAGCCGTTGTCCGGCACCCCTGTGCTTCAGCATAGTCAGCACAACCGATGGCACGGCCCTGTTGTCAAGTGGACAGGATTTAATTCGGCCCCCCATAAGCTCTTGGTCTGAACATGGGCCTATAAAAACAATCAGTCTGAACAAAGCCCCCATAGTCAAAGATACTGGAAGTTATCTAGGTTTTTCTACGAAGAGTAGGCCTATGTAACGTGGATCATTAATAGCGCGACGTCGCGTATTTTTAAATTATTTTATCATTGACCCAACACACCTTCAACAATATTAATGACACGGCCTTGGTTCTCAGTGCGTCATCGTTAACTGTTCAAATCTTAGAAACTGCATGCGAAGCAAGCGCGCACGAATGTGAATCGCATTCGCCCAGTATTTGCTTCCGTCGAAAAGATCAACGAACGTATCGCTGAATATCTGTATCAGTCGGATATTTTGCTCACCGTGGCGCAAATTGATGCTCTTTTAAACGAAAATTCGCCCCCAGACAACGACGAATTGGACGAATCATTTCTGGAGAATGAATCGAGCAAACTTGGCAGGAGAAAGAAAAGAAAGGCCGTCTCAAACAATTCTCAAAAGTGGCCGACTACAAGACCGATTCCGTACTACCTTGCAGCAGATCTGAGTGCGGTTTTAGACTTTAATTTAGAAACGATTGTATTTATGGGTTGCGTCCTTTCCAAGTATAACTATATGATGTGCATGCGCTTTTTTCCAACGATGTGCATAATCTAGACTTTTAGAAGAGCGGAACAAGTAGTCCTCTTGATGGTGGCCGAATTTTTTTAGTGAAAATCACTTGTTGATGAATTTAATTTGCTGTGGTCTACAGCTAAAGAGTAATGAAATTCCAATCATTTTCATTCATGCCACATGTAGATTAAATTTATTTGTGTCGTGAAATGCGGCAAAGACGAGGGATGTTTTATTCGATTGCGTCGGTTTGCTGCCATGAGGGAGTTCAATTAATAGGTTGATTCGTTAAGGTACATTTACATGTTGTCAAAATTCTGCAATTATTTCAGCGGATGAGAAGAAACAAGTGATTGCGGCTGCCATACATTATTGGCAAAGTCAAACTTGCTTGTCATTCACGCGGGTAGATAAACTTGAAGATGGCAAAGACATGATCAACTTTATTAATGGTGTTGGCTGCTACTCTAATGTTGGTCGAAAAGGAGGAAATCAGCCATTGTCTGTTGATGATGGTTGCGAATTTGTAAATTTGGTTGCGAAAGTCAACTTAATTATGAAGTGAATTTTTTAGATTGGATTTGGAGTAATCACGCACGAGATCGGTCATGCTCTCGGCTTTTGGCATGAACAATCACGAAAAGATCGCAACCGCTTTGTGAAGCTTGAATTAGATAATGCCAAACCAATGCACATTCACAATTTCGCAGTGCAACGTGACGCATCCATTAAGACATATGGAACCCCTTATGAATATGGTAGCATCATGCACTACGGCGACAACGATTTTGCCATCGATGAAAACAGAACCGTTATTATTGCGAAGAATGCGCTGTTTCAGAAGACAATGGGACAACGCACTGGACCTTCGTTCTTCGATGTGTATCAAGCCAACCGACACTACGAATGTCTTGGTATGCAAGCCGTTCAAATTTCAAAGATGGAAACTGCTGCTCTTAGGAGGGTTTAGCCAATACTTGCCAGACACTAGACTAGCGCAAAAAAAGAGTTTGCCTGGACAGTTATCTTAGTCGATAGAGCAATTGCAGCTTGTGCGAAGAGTCGTGGTTTCGATTTTCATCTTTTTTGTCCACTTTTTTTCTCTTCGTCTACGCAAATTATGATCAGAAGAGAGCATCAAAAGAGAACACCTTAAGGGAGCATGACGGCCCCAGTGGTCATATGCCACTACCAAATATTTTCAATACTCGCGACCTAAAAAGGTCGCCAAAACATATGTTAGATAATATTGGGTGATCAAAAATTTTGCACTACAGTAGATGGAATAGTCTTCATGCCTGGGTGAGTACATTTCCTTAAACCTCCGACTTGTAGCCCCGAGCCGCTGACTAGTCACACATAATTGAAATTTCACGTAAACCGTGAACTTCTTAAGCACGCTTGATACTTCTTACAGATACTGTGTAGGAAGAGAAAACTGTGAAAAAAAATCACGTAAATTCGAGAAAATTTCTGACCCCCTTGAAAGTCGACCGAAATTTCAAACAATTTGCATATTCAGGCAAAAATTTTCACAATTTTGCATTGCCGTCAAATTTTTACACATAACTGAAATTTCACATGATCCATACCTGTAACCAGAGGGGTCCAGGGGGGGTGTCCGACACCCCCTGGACTCCCTGGCCTGGCCCCCTCCCCCTAAAAGATCCAGAAAACATTTTCGCCACGTAGTGGCCGAAAATTATTTTGGCGAATTTTTGAATTTCGCGCTGAAATCCCGACACGGAGGTACCATACCCCCCCCCCCCCCCCGAGAAGGTCCAGGCCCCCTGGCCTCGGACCTCGGTTACAGGTATGACAACCATAAATATAGAACTATAGACGTTAGCACGCGCGACACTTTCAGTTAAACATTTTCACCATTGGTAGTTTCGCTATTTTACAGATGAATGTACCGCGACTGCAACATTTTGCCGTTACGGTGGTTATCCTAACCCGAAGAACTGCAGTCGGTGCATTTGCCCTTCTGGTTTTGGAGGCGATCTCTGCATCGACGTGCAGACATCGAAGAACACGAATTGCGGTCAACAGCTAACGGCAGCCGAAAATTGGCAGCTATTGGAAGCAACAGTTGGGGAAAATTTTGAATGGAAACCTAATTATAACATTCCATCGACATGGGAACCTGTCATCTGTTCTTGGCACTTAACGGTAGATATTGAGCTCAAAAATGTTTGAACTGAATTTGAAAAAAGACAGATTTTAATTTTTGCAAGTGCCCGTGGGTTGTTTGGTCTGTCCGACCACGAAGTTGCATTTTTCGCCCACTTTTTGAAGAAGCGTCAGCTCTGTAGTTGAGTCAATGAAGTGGAGGCACCAGGCAGAGTTGGAAGTGGGTTTATATAACCCCAAGGGTTCCAATAGGATTTGAATAAATGGGCTGGGGGTATGAGAAGGGAAAGTAGTGTTTTTCGGGGGTAAAGTTTCTGTCACCAGATTTCTATCGTATTTTAAGAAATAATAATGCACGCAAAAATAGAAGTGCAGGTGTTAATAGGGCCACTTCGTCAAGTGAGTGTGAATAGTATGGAACAATAAACCACAAAACGTGTTACAGTGAAGTTTCATCCTCCAATTGCATCATATATATGTTTATTTTACGGTATTGTTCATATTAGTTTTACAATTTAGGTTCCGACAGGATCGAATATTCAAGTCAGAGTTGCCGGAATCAATGCGTTGTGCTACTCTGGATGCTTTGCGAATGCTTTACAAATCAAGACAAGCATGAACTTCAAACTGACTGGCATGCGGTAATCATCTGCGAGTTTCTTGTTTTTCAGAGTTTGAGTTTTGAATTAACCTAAGAAATAGTAATACAATAGTAACAATAGTAGCAAATGAGTTAAGCTAAGAAATAGTAACACAGTACTAGCGGATTTTTCCGAACAGCCCAAATTCCAAATTCAAAGTAAACCCCATGGAGGACCTTTCGGGTAGCCTTCTCGAATAGGCCTCCTGGGGGTCTATTCAGATTTGAAATTTAATATGCATGACTCATTATAACGGCGAATAATAAAGTTTGAATGGGCGCTATGCGTAATGTAGTAAAAACTAGTATCTTTCTTTTAAAGGTAGCCGATGCCTTGTTTGATTCCTTATTGTAGCATAGAAGTTAAAATTGCAGAAAAATTAACACTTGGTATGTTTTGATTATACCGCATGGGACCTATTCGGATTCAATTGGTTCTGCCAAAGTGTCTAAAACAATTTCTCCCCCATAGGGGCCTATTCTGAATAACCCGGTACTTTTATTTTCACCCGTCAAATAGTGTGTCATACGATGGCACTTTATTGAAATTTTTCTGTAAAATTACCCCCTTGCAGCACGATAATGACCCCCATTGAATCACGATACTCCACTGTAACCGTTTACACATGTTCACACTTTAACCGCTTGCTCGACACGCTTATAGTGTATCGTCCCATACTATTTAAACCCTCTTGTCAAAATGTCACCACACCCTCTGTTGTCCCATTCTGCGTGAACTATTATTTTTGCGTATGGTACTGTTTCTTACATTATGTTATAGTAATAGTTTTTCTTGCATAGCCATACTTTTTCAGGATATGCTGCGAAGATGACAACAAGGATTACATCTACCAAAGCGAAGGCAATACTATGATCATCATAGCTGAGGCATATTATCGCATGGCCTTTAAGTTGGAATATCGACTAGGTAGCGATGTTGTTTATATTTTACATATAAACAGAAAATTTCTCAATCCTTGTAGAAACCGGCGACTGCAGATTTGTCCGGGAATCTTATCACATGAAAAAGTTTCTTTGAAAACTATCGCGTTTTTATGATTAAACTAGATGATGAAGGTCAGGCGTCAAATATTTTAGTGCCGACGGCCTCGCACTAAATCTGTATGTAACATTCAATCAAATAAGCATTCTTATTTTCATTAGATCTAAAATTTGCGTTACAGTATACATGGAATGGACCGTATAAGCTAATTTTCTGTATTTGCTATAATTGAATAGCTGCAGTCAAGTCCGTGCTAATTTCTACGTCCCCGATACAGGATCCCAATGTAATAAACCCTCTTGAGAACACAAACATCGAAATGTAAAAGGCAGGACATGAAAGTGCCATTTCCTGTACGTTTCAACTTAGAATTTCAAATAGCTTCTAAATAAGAGTTTAACTCATGTTTACCAAATTTGGGCTCTATCAGATAAGTTCTGACGAATTTACAGCGATTCTAATATTTGAAGTCCTTGATGGACCACCCTGCATTACTAATCTCAATGCAAATGATACCATTTAGGTTGCAACTGTCAAATGCTCCATTCGATACATAACCGTGACCGGAATGCTTTGTCCTTCTCGGGCAATCAATGCAATCAGACAGTGAAGTGCACAAGAGAGCATGGCCAGGGTGTCTATCTAGCCTTCCTAAGTAACGGTAAGCAATACGAATAGAATAGTTCAACTGCGCTTCGTTAAAGGTTTTGTAATTGATTAAGTTTTTCTCATTTTTAACTAGTGAAATGAAATGATATCTTGAAATCTATTCGGAAAGAAGAAATCAGAAAAAATATTAACTGGAATTGAGTAATGATATCAATCGTTGAACTCTATGAAGTACTGTAAGATGTTATTAAATAGGCAGAGTACATAAATGATGCGACGCGAAACCTTCGTATGTATGATGGGCGTAATGGAAAAATTTTTAGTAAATTTTCCCCGTTCTACTAAGAATCAACTAGCTACCTATATTATTTTTTAGGTCGCGAAGTGTTTCGCTCGAATAATTACCCGAACTTTACCGCTAAAGATGTTATCTGCTCGAGCGGCAATATTTGGACTGTTGACGGCCAGTCGTTCAATGAGTTCGATTGCTAAAGAGAATTCAAATTTTGCTTTTGATGCTGACAAAGGATTTGATGAGAAAACAGTATTGAATACAATATAATATAGCTAACGTGCAACTTTGAAATGTTGAAAACCTCATTCAATGATTTTCGCGCAGTGAATTGTTTGCTTTTCTATTGTAATAAGTGGCAGGAATTGCTCTTTCAGCAGTAAAATGTAGTAGAATGTGTTCGATAGGCTTAACGGAGTTACGTTGTTACTTTTATATGCTGTCAAAGACTTCAATGGCTCATCCCAGCGAGAAGAATAAAAATTGAACTACACCATTTACAGTCATGTAACCAAGGGGGTCTGGGGGCCACCTCCTGGTCTGGGGCCAGATCGCTAGGAGGCTCCTACTTCCTCCCCCGGCTGGATCGCAGCGTTGTGGAGAAAATTTTTATGAAATTTGATATCGAAAAGTTTGAAATTGGCTAAATTTCTCACACATAAAATATTGAAAACAAGCAATTCTGTTATGATCAGAGCAAGAAAGCTGAAATCTGCGGCTGTGATCAATTTTACCGAGCAGTTGGTTGCCCTGCCCTGTTTTGTTTGCTGGTTGACTTTTTGTTCATACTATGGACAAAGGAGGTGACATTTTTTTCTTTGTTATGATATATTGAATTTTGCGTGCTGAATAAACGATAAGTAACAAACACCCCATGGAAGTAAAAATCAACTCCCGCTTTTTCGTCAATACTATGTACACCACTACAGGCAACAGTCAACAGTATAATAAGTTTGCGGTACAGTGTAATAAGCGCAGATAATCAACGATTCGCAATTATTAATCGCACCAATTAATCGATAAAGAGTTACACTCAACAGCACTTTGGCGTGGAATACAGTAAAAGAATAAGAGTAAATGAATAATTCACGCAAGCGTAAGTGAAATTAGGCCACAGATGCGCAGAACAAAAACGACTGTCTCATTATTTTGTCGTAAAACGAGCAAGATATTCCATGAAGAACCTCATTTTAGCTATTTCCAAATGGCGCCCATTTCTGCCGTTCTGCTGTGTGCTCAAAAATTATATGGCATTATGAGCAAATGAACATTCTTAATTGAGAAGTTGCCACGTAATGGCTTGGTAACCAGTAATTTCCGCTTCGAATTTGAATCACAAGTCACTTCTAATTTGTGCTCGTCTAAGCCTTCAGTAGTAACAATCCATTGCTACGCACTTCCTCGTTAATGACTCAAAGTCAAACTGCTCGATATTAATCGGGGATCCAAACCAAAACTGGAATGGCGCTTAACAAACCAACTGAAATAATTCTTTTAATATTCGTCTGCATTTCGATACCAATATATATAATATTCCTTCTCACTTTAATAGTAAATCGCAAGAAAGAACCTTTTAATTCGCATTTCTTTCTTCTGTCGATCTCTTTGGGTTTCGCTGACTTGGCAGCTGTAATTCACTCCTATGTATTCATCCGTATTCCAGGTAATTTTCTTCTAATTTTTCTTCATATTCAGGAAAGTATTTCTATTGGTCTCACTCATACCTGCAACGGGTGTCCGAGGCCAGGGGGGTCTGAACTTTCTCGGGGGGGGGGGGGGGGGGGGGGGGCCCCCACCCCCCCTCCAGCCAGGGCTTGGACCCCCCCCCCCCGGCCGGGAAAAAACATTTTCGCCACTACGTGGAGAAAAAAATTTTGACGTTTTTTTTAAATTCGCGCCGGAATCCCGACACGAAGTACCGTAGCGCCTACCCCCCCTCCCGGACCGGTCAGACCTCCCCCCGGACCTCGGACCTCCGTTACAGGTATGGTCTCACTTTTTTGTCTGAAAACTCAATTTTTTAAAATTTCAAGGTAGATAAGTTATCAGCTGTCGTAGTATGATATGAAAGAGGTCCCTGTTAGCAGATTAATCAATGCTAGTCGGTCGACTTGTTCGATGCCGGTGTACTGTACTAACTGCGGGACTCACTTCAATATTATACAATCTGTCGCAACCAAAGGAGAGCTGCGAATACTCCTTCATTAAAGCTGAAGCAAATCAATGAAAATCGGGCTGTTGAACATTTTGAAATGGAAATATTATGGCACTCGCGAATTCGAAATTTGATGGTACTTTATTCATGCATTCGCGCTGAGATCATAATATTTTCACTTAATAATATTCGATAACATAATTTGTTCAAGAATACGTTGCTCAAAGCGGCGTGGTGACTGTACAACTGCTGTGGTGAACTTACTACGACCGATGAAACATCTTCTCAAGGTTAAAACAGTGTATTTTTAGGATGGGGTTGGTTTTCGTCGTGGTACATTGACAATGGTCCTGGCGGCAGTTTTCTCGCCTTTTACGCCCTGGCGCTGCAATTTGCTCTTACCTGCGCACAACATTTGGGTGTGTTACTCA
>JAQGAX010000127.1:0-23343 GCA_034698105.1 Plectus exinocaudatus | reverse complement strand
GTCCAGTAAGCTGTTTGACTGCCTTCGTTGCGCGCAGTTAGTGAAAAATCGGGTGAACTTTTGAGGCAAATTTTTCGGTCCGGCCCGGGCCCGGCCCGTAAAAAATTTCAGGCCCGGCCCCGGCCCGGGCCCGGTAAGAGCCTCTCAAATCGGCCCGGGGCCGGGCCGGCCCTTGAACATCACTGATTTGTAGGGTTGCATGCGCAGTTGCTACCAAGACAATGTGCAAAAAATATGCGGTTGCATGGACCCGGCGTATCCCATTCCGTCAAGTAAACAAGCCTGCCCGTTGAACAGTAGTCAATGTGTGCAGCAGTTCAACGTGGACTACGCGAATCCGGACAAGTGGAACTGCGACTGTCCACTGCCGTGCAAGTGAGCTTTCTTGCCTTGGTTTCAGACGGTTGTTGTTCAGCTTACCACTAAAATTACAAGTACACTCTGATTCAAACGTGGAGGTATGTAGAGCGGTAGAAGAGAAGGAAACGGTGTTGAAGGTCCCGGATGGAAAACTCACAGGCTATTAAATTATTAGAAATGATTTAGTGTTTGCTAATTCATTTAATTTATAGCTTTATAGTGGCTGGTAGGTTTGATTGATTTCTTAGTTATCAAGGCAACGCTGTGCCTCAAGCCATTCAAATATGCTTCCTAAATTGAGCTGTGTCACATCTGGACTAAAACATTGCGAATCGATTGCAATTGCCATTTTCATGATTGCGACACTTGATAATATTAAATTTGAATATTTTATTAAACTCATATAAGTTGACAGTAAGTAGAGATCAAACATGATATTTTAGACAGTTATGGATTTCGACAACATTATGCAAAAATAAATGTTGAAAATGACACTGTTGACTTTGCAGCGAAGTCGATTATTTGGCTGGAGCGTCGAGAACTCAATTTCGAAAAAATCCGACTCAGTGCTCAGCTGAACTGAACGTCACCCTTCAAAGCAGCTGCCTGGATGACATAGAAAGCGGACGAATCCAAATCTACGTTTACTATGCTAACATCATCTCGATAAGATTTGAAGAAACTGAACTGTATCCGGTGTGTTAAAGCTAGACTTGTACAGTACCTATGACGATTTGACGCTTTTATCATTTTTGTAATGCTTCATCGTTAGAAAAAATGGTTACCCGTCATATCGTCACAGGTATAAACCCACTTTAGAAGAAAGTAAGTATTGTCTGAGTTTTGCGATTCCCTAAAGTACAAAGGTCCCAGAGGTGAATAAATAATTATTCGGATTTCGTGTTCGATCATCTTTCGTGTTCGATTCCAAATAAATCGATTTTCTCAAAAGTAATATTGTATTTGCAAAAAGTTATTGTATATGGTTTGGATTTTTCAGATAATGGATGCATTAGCAGATACTGGTGGAAATATTGGACTACTTTATGGAGTATCGGCTGTAACTATCATCGAATTTGCCTTCACATTTACCATGGCCATATTTTACGGCATAAGAAACAAGCCTCTTGTGTGATATTTGTGATCGAGAGCTGCCTTGAATATACAGGGTGAGCATGACAGGGTACTGTATGTACGGGGAAGAAGACACGGTAGAAGACAGGGTATGTACAGGGTTATGTACAGAGTAAAATAGCAATGCCTCAATTGAAGCTAATGAAATTTATCACATTCTTTTCCCACGCATCACGTCAAGCACTGCAGACCCCCCCCCCATCATTCCTATGCCATGAAGTATTCACTGTTCCGAAGAAATAGTTGTTCAGAAACTTAGTCAAAGTGCTTCTTCATCAAATGAAATAGCCTGGGTGTGGGAGTAAGGGTGTAAGTATCCCCCCACTCGTTTGGTTGTAATTATAGCAAAAATTTCTGGAGGTAGAAAGCGTTTCCGCTACGTAATGGCTGAAAATATTTTGAGGTTTACACTGGATAAAATGGGATCTCACCATTTTGGGGAGGTACGTATTCTGCAGAACTCCGACTTGTACCACCCAGAAGCCAACCAGTGCCCAAGTCTGCAAATGACCCTACATGAACCTCAAATTCTGGCTGCATCTACAGTATAGTTGCATGACGCAATGATCCAGTTTCTTTGCCTCTCTGATAAGAGCGATCATTTTTGTGCTTTTGCGCACTTTGCGCAACTGAAGAACTGGGAGAACTGTCTCTTTGTAGCACAGATGGCGGAAGCGGACGAAGCATGAAGTACTTTTGCGCAATTTGCGCACCTGCACAAGAGCATTAAGTAAGGAATGATAGCTTTTATCAGATGAGCAAAAGGAACCTTGATTATTATATCATTGCGCAAAATGCGCAAAAAGATCATCTATAATTTTCCTTCTGTTGTTTTCGCTTTTGTCGCTGCAATCTTCTTTTTTATTCTGAGGTACGCATGAAATTACATAAATTGACACTTGTCTATATTAAATTTTCACTGACGCATTGCTGTGTGGGCTGCAGGCCTAATACACTCGAATACGTTCGTGTTCAACATTGATCAGATTATCATCAAGCACAAGTACGAACATGTTAGTAAAAAAGAGCGCAACCGCCGATTCCCAGTGCCACTTGTCATGACGGTCGTAAAAGTCCCACAATACGCAATCGCTGTTATGCGTTCGAGATGCGGCGGCCGTTAACTGAAAGTTGCAACAAGTTACAGATTGCCATGAAGGATCCATCACAGGGTATTCGTAAGTATCAATATTTTGGGGTGAATCGTCGATTTTGGACATGGCTACGAGGGGATATGGGCTACTATAACCCCAGACACCTAAATATCTCGAAGCAGAAAGCCTGGAATTACTCGAAATTTTTTAGCACTTTAGCAACCTAAACAAGGCCGTACCCCAGGCGCAAACCGCGACACATTTCTGGTTCTAGGTCACTCCTACACAGGTAAGGGGGTGTTCCTGGAGCGACGGTTCATTTGGAAGGGGGGAATGCACTGAGTTTCCAAGATGTCCATCCCACCCCATCAAGCTCCGCTATGTTAAATCTTTGTTGTACGTGAAGCTAACCGATTAACACTTCCACATTCAAATTTACAAAACAAGTTTTTTTACAAATTTACAAATTACAAAATTTCGAATAGACTTCTGTGCCCTTTATTTTGCTTGTGTACGTGTCAGTCACTACGTCGCGTGGTTCAGTCTGATTCCGACATTGGAAGAATATATCAAGCACTTACAAGTTTATCAGTGACTTCTGCTTGAAAGTCTACTATGGCGAAACCCCAGATAATCGCAGCGCTGACACCATACATAATGACGGGAAACCAATATGTCTTCTGCGCGATGCCACACATTGCCATACACTGGCATTTAGAATGGATGCACTCTGATATGGGCGAGTTTCCGACTTCAGAAAAGGTGCCGTCACAGTTACAGCATCCCTTGTTTTTGCTACAGCAGCAATGGCAACAACGGCACTGAAAAATTCTTCAGTGTAAAATTTTTTCAGATCAGTTGAGAAGATGAGCGTTTGAAACACTGAAATTATGCTGCCTGATCGAGAGTTATTGGAGGGATATATTAACCGCCAGCAACCGCCCACCTGTGGCCATATCTGGTCTACACAGGTAACATATGTCCGAAAATTGAGAGGGTTCTTGTTTTTCCCGCTAATTTTTACCGGATTATTTTAATTTTCAGTCGATTTTCAGGGGTGCAGGTTTTTTCGGATTGGAGACTAAAGTTTCCCTGGTGCAAGCATGCATAGGTCTGATAATGCAAGAGTTATACAAGAGATCAAAAGCAAAATTATTGCACAAGTTTTACCAAGTGCTTACCTTGACGAATAGCAGGTAGAAAAAGAAATAGAAGACAAGAGAAGAGCCGAAAAGAAGGAGAACAAAGGATGGAAAGTCAATCCGCGTGAAGAAGAACCCAAAGCTGAAAGTGATTGATTACTTTTTGACATGGCTATTCAGCTTTAATGGAAACTTACAATAAAAGTATGAAGATCAATCCATATGCAATCAACGTTAACAGAGTCTTCCACCATCTTCTTTTCCATCCTCCGGCAGGTTCAACAATAGAAACGTAAGTGGAAAACTTGAAATAATCTCGCCATCTGAAAACAAGAAACCCAAATCGCTATAAGATTAGTCTTGGAATGGTTGCTGCGCGATGCGCCAAATTTACATTCATGATGAATGAGTCATGCCCGAAGCATTTTTTGATTTTAAAAAATGTATCGCTTTGAACAGAAACAAGTTTAGCAAATAGTCGACCAAGTACAGAATAAATATGTCGCTTATGTCTTAATCGGTCTAACGAAGTTTCCTAAAGTTTCTTTGTTCATATTCATTGAGCAACTGAGATTGGCGCCAAGCATACATGACCTGAGCGGACTGCTTTATGTCGACTGGTGCTAGCAAAAACCCCCTGAGGTTTACCTTCTCTCTTGTCTGTCTCTCTCTTGATTAACTATCCAGAATCCAACTGATGTCAATTGAACGAAAAGAAATCCTGCTAGCACAATGCAGTAGAGCAGAAAGACGGTTGATAGAAACAAGGAATAGAAACCCTAAAATACATGCATTTTGCGGTGTTAATCGTCCCAGCGCAATTTCAGTTATCACACCAAATTTTATTCTGGACAACGGTCTCTAGTACTGTACAGCATATGAATCAGACTTGTAAATTTACTGTGCAGACTTACATGGTTTGAACGATTCGTGTTGGCTGTTATGCTAGTCAAATTACTTACCATTACACCGAGCGCAGTAAATAGCATGAAGATTGCCATGACTCCATAAACAATGCTTGCATTTATGCTCATATTTTGATAGCGACGTCGGTACAGCTCAAGCATCATTTGTGCAGACATCATATACATAAATGCGGTATCTAAAATCGCGGGATTGATATTCGTGCGTTTTCAATCGTCCCTATCACACATATCCACCAAAGCTTGCCAGTAAGCTCTGATTAGCGCTACAGGACATATCGAACATGTGGACAGATAAGCTTGCCCTGGGTACTGTGGATAAACAAAAAGTGTGCAAGCTTATCCTGAACATATATTTGGGCAAGATTGAATCCCTAGATAGACTTTTGGAAAAGTTATCATAACCGTACCGTAACCCAAAATTGCGCCAATTCAGATAGCAATTTAAATTTTGGTGTTGAGCCTATCAGTCTGCTCGAATAATTGTCAAACGTTCCCAAAACGTGATTGTTATCTGTACAAATTTTCGTAAAATGATCAAGCAGACTGCTGGGCACGATTTTAACGATCTTTGGGCCTGGGGCTTTAGAATCTATAATTCACCCACCGAACTGAAAATTGGTCGCAGTAGGGCACATGTGATAAGAGCTACTCATGAAACATTCCATAGCCAAGGCCATTGCTCCCGCATACATCGGTCCGCCGTGAAATGGTAGTCCAGTACTGCTAGCATCCTAAAACACAGCAGTTTTTGAGATAAGCCTCAGCAAAGATCAAACAAACATGGGCACCAGTTTTGGCTTTGGGCATACATGTAAAAGGTAGTAGAAGTTGGGGGTTCAGGTGCTTTCCCTGAACTTGAGGGGCTCAAGATTTTCCCTCCGAAGTCAAATTTTGCATTACAAGAAAGAGCTTGAATTCTCGCCTATTTTTAACCCAATCCAAAAATATTTCGCAAATAGTGACAAGCTTATGTGGCTGAAGTTGGTGCTCAAAAAATCAATTCATGAAGCATTTCATTTTTAATTGTAGTCACATACCGCTTCCTTCATTTGCTTGCTGTAACGATTCGCTCTTAATTTGATAATTATTATCAAGGAAACTCCAAATAACAAGTAGCCGAGGTTACTGAAATAAACGCGTTGGAATTTTGAGATTTATTATGTACGCGGTGGACTTCGGAGCATAAAAACTTCTCCCATATCATACCTGTAACCAGGGGGGTCCAGGGGGTCACCGCCTCCCCCAGCTAGGGGACCGACCCCCCCTGGCCTGACCCCCCCCCCCGAGAAGGTCCAGACCCCCTGGCCTCGGACACCCTTTACAGGTATGTCCCATATAAGACATTTGTTGAGTATTTTAATCCGCTTGAGGGGGTGCGTTTCAGTGCACTATTGCCACATATTTACATAGATTACTCCGCCGTTACCTAGTAAGCTCAGCTGCCACCCGAGGAGAGCGTGGATGATTGTGCAAGCATATTCCCAGACGGATATACAACCAACCCATATCGGTGGAACCACCCGAAAAAATGTCTCAATTAGGCGAAACAAGGTCGCCAACAAGATTGCGAAAATTTTGAGGGTATAATAGACTCCTCAACGAGCCGACTATTCCCCTTAACCCAAACCGGTGCTCATGTCTGATTCTGATTTGGATGCAAGTATAAGGTACGTTGAAAGGCTTTGAAAACAACTCTTTAAAGTCACTTCTTCTTCAGCAATCGACTGACTACTGGCTGAGAGAAGGAGATCTGATTTGCAAGTGAAACTTAATGAGTGTCTGTCTTCTCACCTGTAGACATTGTTGAATGAGGCGAAGCGGTGACCGAAGATTGTTCGTGACCTCATGCACTGAAAGTTATACCAGCAGAGGTCGGCATTTCCATAAAGCTGCACTGTGTTTTGCCAAAGGGTGACTATTTGCAGAACTGGAATACCGTAATATATAACTATCGGGACGAGGTTGCTGAAAAAAAATATCACATATAAAGAGATCAGAATCAAATGTTATTGAACTATGTAATGAGACTCGAATAGCTGGGAGAGAGAACAGTATTTACTTGCCCACAAGTGATGCAAAAGTGACCGGTAATGGCGAACCAATGCTTTCTCTATTGGATGTCTCCAAACGGTGGGGAATTTGAATGTCGTAATATATAACTACTTTTCTCGAAGCAAATTTGTCAGTTTGAAGGCAGATGCAGACATACCTGAGTGAATGGCAGTGAAAGCAATATCGATTTTCTTAACTTTTCAACCTGAGGGGCAGGCTTGGAGGCATGAAAAAGAAAGTGGCCCTCTCTCTATCCAAAGTGGTCCGAAGCAATCAAATTCCAGTGACATGTGACCGTTCGCCCCATAAATTTTCATTTTGCTTTTGTCCCACTTCACTTTTTTCGTCCGACTGACAAACAAATTTTTGTACAGTGGCCGACAAAACAAAAAGGCATGACTAAAACATTTTTAAGGAACTTAATCAGAACATAAAATCAAATTAAAAGAAACAATAATCCTAAAACCAAAGAAATACCGAAACATTTAACGTACAACCCGTAATGACGGTATAGTTTTTTGCGCCTATTGTGAGAGGCACGAAATGTATTTTCTATATCAGCTGTTTCAGTTTCAGACATTGTTTGTCCACGTTTTATTGGCGTCGTAGTCCATGCAACATTCATTTTAACTACATGGTCATCGTTCAAATTAGGTTGTTCTGTTATTGCGCTTGACACGTTTTGGGTGTATCGGGATTGGCTCGACAATCCTGCAATAGTCTGTTCATAAAATTACGTCACGCTGCATTTGACCTTTTTCTGACAATTTCCTCTGGTCACGCATGCGTCACCCAGCGGTAGTGAAAGGTATGATATCGCAAATTTATGATATCATATCATTAATTGTCGATGATAGTGATATCATGATCATGATCAGCATCATTAATTAAATCTCATATCACATCAATAATTATAAGGTGCATAATTATATTATTGGTTTCTGGCGTACAAAATTTTAAATATTTGATCTCATTTTCATTATCATATCATTAATTATAAGGCAGTGTCATATCACTATCATTATCATATCGGAAGTGGTAAGGTAATATCATATCATTATCATTATCACGACCCATTCCATATCATTAATCCTTCACTGCCTAGAGGTCAGCCTCGGCGGTCCCATTGATTATGCCTGCTGGGGGGATGATTTATTAATTGCGTCAGAGTGTGGCATGGATCCCTTCCTCAATGAGAATGGAATCGCAAACGAAATCGTCCCAAATTTTTCAAGAATTGAATGACCCCCACTAATAAAGCAAACCCGATACCTTTCTTCCGAAAAAATCGTGGTGTACATGTAGCATCAATGAGCGCGACCAGCGCCGCTACTGCCAAGCATATGAGTGGAGGAATCAGCATTGGTTTGAGGTAATTTCCTTCTACAAACAAAAGCATAACTCTGCACGATTACGAGATTGCAACGAAATATTGTATGCTTACCCGACTGCTCTCTAACAATGACTGTAAACGTCTTCGGATGAAGTTCACCTTGAATTTCTTCTGCAAGCAATTCGGCGTGAAAGCCTACAGTGGCCGCACAGCATGCTGACTTTAGAATAGTGGGTAATCCTATCTTTCGGGGGGGGGGTTACCGTCGTTCGCAGAACTGACATGCTAACAGGGCCCGGGGAAGAGACTTTTTTGAATAGTAGACTAATGAGTGGAAAGAAAAACTGTTATGGTATTCTATGTAAATTAAAAGATTCGTCAGCGTTCATTCAGTTTCATGCGTTAAGCAAAAAATTAAATTAAATTAAATATATCTTAATTTCTTTGAGATCGACGAACGTAAATTAAGCCTGCAGCCAAAGCACGGGTGTGACAGCTCGTTCTTCGATCAAGCAGCACTCAATTTAGCAAGAATTTACCTCAATAGGAACATTTGCAACAACATAAGAAACAAACCATAATTATCCGTATCTCCTGTGGGAAGAACACCTGTGCAATCGTAATCAATGGTCTTCACAATAAATGCAAGATAAAAGCCAGTCGTAGGCAAATCTGACATCTAAAAATGTCTCAGATAGCTACCGGCAGAGTTTTAAAGTAAACGAAAACTCAGTAATCAAGTTTTTTTTTGAGAAATCGGTAAAGCAATCGGTAACCGATTATCTAAATCGAAAATTCGGAAAAGTGAATATAACTCTTTTCGCATAACCATAATGACTTCAAATACAATACGTGGCTCGAATTCGGAAACTCGCTTACCTGGCTTCTTCTGTTCGATTCATAGACTGCTTATTTCAGAAAATAATGCCGCCAACTATAAGGAAGTATTGCACGGGGAAATTACACACAAATAGGAGAGGGGCTGGGCTCTACTCAGTTTTGTATGCGGAATAAACTGGTAAGGTAAGTTTAGCGTTAGCCTTAACTTATCGTCGAAAAGAAAGGAAGACAAAAAATTATAGGCTGTCTTACGTCAACGACCAAAGTCGACTTCTTTGTCATCGTCTGGTAAGCAATACCTTTGTACATGACGTCTTCATCGTAGTCAAACATTGGACACTAAAAATTTTCGATTAAAGATTTGTAAGTATTTCAAGAGCATTCAACAATTAACAATAACAATTTTTGCCTGTTGGGAAGGGCCCCTTCAGCGACCTTTTTAGGAAATTTTTTTATTAATTCAGGAATAGGTCTTCACTTTTTCCATCCCCCAACCACTTTTTCGCAGTGAGTTTGTGACCCCTTAGGGAATATTCTCCATCCCCCGTGTTTGTTTGGTATACAAATACCGATACCTCTGCAACGGTCAGCGGTTGAATAGTGATCATCATGCAGACGTCGTCATCAGAACTGACGTCAATGCGAACTGAAGATGACGGTCTTAACCCATTCAACGAAGCATTGAAGCGGACATAGACAGGTTCAGGCGCGGTAGACTTTAGTTCAATCTGCTTATCAAGACTAAAACAAATGCTATCGCCAATTTTTGTCTGATAAAGTAAATTTTTGCCCCTGATTATGCAAATACACATTTTCCTAAACCCCCAAATTTCGACATCTGACAAATGTATGAATGTGTCAGTGTCAGAAATTTCTGATGCCAAAACGAACACTGATTCGGACTTTGACTTACTACATATCGAAATCGACGACAGGGTCGACTCGTAGCTCGTATGAGATGCTTGAAGGATTGTCGCACCGTATCTCCACACTTATGCTCGTAGTTGAAGGCGAAGGGCATAGCAGCCGAGCAATTTTTTGATACATGAAGTGATGCTTTACTTCGTGTTCCGTGAGCGCCAGAGGCAATCTCACTGATAATGGATTATGCCCCGATGGAACTTCAACTATGAGGGGAAGACTGCTTGTTGAGGACGTACAATTGACTGAGATTCGCAGCGCGGCGTACTGAAACAGAAAACGAACGCATGATCAAATATTTCTCGGTAAGTTACCAATTTTTTACGATATTTGCATATAAGACGCATCAAAGGCATATTTTGCACATGCAAGTTCTCATTTATAAACAAATTTGCAGGGTTCCATATAATGGGTGTCCGTGCCCTTTTACGTCATTTGATTTTTTGTTTTTGCGAAAACGCGAAAACAAGGAAAATAGACTATTTTTTGGTTTTCTTGATTTTATGAAAAATCAAAATAACAAGAAAACAAATCAAATAAACAACGCTTGTTATTTTGTTTTTCAAAAAATCAAATTTGTTTTTTGTTTTTCCAACACATCGATTTCTCCGCTAGTAAAGGTGTTCTAAGTAGGCTTCAGCAACCAAGTAGATTTCAGGCATAGGTGGGCACTGGTCCAGTATTTGAGAAGGCATTTTTGGGGGTATTTTCCTCACTTTCCCCACGTCCAGTTGTTCTTTCAGGTACGGTATACGAAGATACACTCTCACCTTCCGTTATCCCCATTGCTTACCTGTAACTGAGGGATATCTCCCAAATGGAACCCTCCTTCAATCTCTTTGGATGGCTAATGGGGTGGTGGAATATCCTCAACTCCAAGATCCCTGCCCCCTTGTGGCGATGTGCTCCCAAGATCCCATCGCTCCTAGAGAAATGAATCCACCAAGTGCTGTTGTACCAAAAGCCAATATTTTATGTTTTGCGCATCACTAACTAAAAGCATTCAAACTAACTAATAACTAACTGTAAGTAGTACTGCACGTGGGGGAAGTGGGTAACATACCCCAAAGTACCTTCTGTACTCCCTCAGACACCCAACCTGCTCGCTAACCTGTAACCAGAGGGGTCTAGCGGGTTTGGCCCCCTGATCAGGGCTAGACCTGGAAAATATTTGGCGTTGTTTGAATTTTCTTTGATATCCCGACACGAAGGTGACCCCCCTCCGTCTATCGGTTCAGACCCCTCTGGCCTTGGACACCTGTTACAGGCATACCTGTAACCGAGGTCCGAGGCCGGGGGGGTCCAGGGGGGTCGGACCCCTGACCAGAGGAGGGTGACCCTCCTGGACCCCCTGGTTACAGGTATGGTGCCTACCAGTGCCTGAAATCTACTTGGTTGCTGAAGTCTACTTAGAACACCATTACTAGCGGAGAAATCGATGTGTTGGAAAAACAAAAAAACAAATTTGATTTTTTGAAAAACAAAATAACAAGCGTTGTTTATTTGATTTGTTTTCTTGTTATTTTGATTTTTCATAAAACAAGAAAACCAAAAAACAGTCTGTTTTCCTTGTTTTCGCGTTTTCGCAAAAACAAAAAATCAAATGACGTAAAAGGGCACGGACAAATGGGGTATATTCAAGGGGGCTGTAATCAAGGAAAGAGCTATTCAAGGTTTTACGGTATGCAAAAATTTTGCTGTTGGAGCAGATCAGAATCACTCAGTCAGCTACTAAGTCACTTGTGCATTCAGGTTCATGAATACGGTAATCTGGACTTACATGCAAACTTACATTGTTAGGAGGGAACGTTATAACTTCTGTTTGATGCCCCGTCAGTGTTTGTCGACTTAAAGTCGTACTATATGAAGCGTTGAAGTACCGATCTGGTTGCTGACCGATAACGAGAGAAGCAAGAAAGAGTTGAGCAATTATCGTGTTCATCGCTTCGCTTTATAGAAATTTTGCAGTACCTAAAGAAATTGCTACAATTGCTACAGAGGTAATCGCTATGAACGATTTCTATTGCAAAACTTATGTCCAAGTGCGACTGAGTAAGCAATAGAGAGAGATTGGCATGGAAGAGCAAACATGAAAACGTACTTCGCGCGCATGGCACAAGAGGGTCAGGCCTGCGACCCAAGCACTGATAAAGAGTTGTGAACGGACGCCATTAAGTCAAAACTAGGCCGGGGTACGAGGAGGTAATTATTCCCGGGACCCCTGTCCACAATGAATGTTTGCGAGCTTTAATATAGTTTCATGTGCGGAAACGTTCACAACGCTTATTACAATAAGCATCTGATATATAACAAACTTGTTGGTATTAGGGCGTCATTCTGTTTGCTAACAGATGATACCTGCGTGTGCTTGCATACTGCTCACGGCTTAACTTTCGATAAACCGACTCTGTTTAGAAACAAAGAAGACTATATTAATGATCAGAAATGGGCAAAACACTGTATTGAAAACAAAACTACAAATCAAAAATCAGATTGGCAGCGTGCACCAACGAGAAAGTTTCGTCACTTCGATCGAATACGCACGATCGATCAAGTTTTCTGCATACGATCTGCACCAGCCACGTTATAATCATACACGTACTGTAGCAAACCATTTTATGTGACATTAAACGGCATTTAAATTAGGTACTCATTGGAGTATCCAAAATACTTTATAAAAATCTAACGACGGATACTCTGTGGAACGCAGGTCTAATACACTCGAATGTGTTCGTGTTTAACACTGATCAAATTATCGTCAAGCACAAGTACGAACATGTTCGTAAAAAAGAGCGCAAAGGCCGATTTCCAGTGCCACTTGTCATGACGGTCATAAAAGTCCCACCACTCGCAATCGCTATTATGCGTTCGAGATGCGGCGGCCGTTAACTGAAAGTTGCAACAAGTCACAATTTGCAATGAGGGTCTACGATCAAGAGTAAGAGGGCGGCAGAGGAGCGCACGTTCCAAATTCTGGAGGGGTGGATCCAATAAAATATCATGGGAAGGTTGAACATGGACATAGGGGGTGGGGATATCCCCAGCAGACATGGGCACGGGTTTGGGCCTGGGGTTATAGAATCCCCAATAAGATAACCAAGGGGCTTTGATACCTTTCATAGCACAGTAAAAAATTTCGCCCCGTTTTGGCAACCTTTTTTAAAAGAAAGTCGCCTCCGAAAATTTTCAGCCTCCGAAAAGCACTGTGCTCCACAGTTCATAGAAAATTTTCTCAGAACCCCCAATCCATGTTTCCAAATCCCAATCGGACCCTTTGGAGTTCTACAACCCCCATAACCCCCACGCCCAGTTCTGATTCCCAGGCACCCTCATACCCACGGTGAATAAATGGCTGGGGATAACAACAATGAAATGTATTCGTGACGTAGAAATGAAGTTTTAACCGCAAAGCACGCCCAGGTCTGCCCCAGGGTGGATACTTTTCTGAACAATGAAACTGGTAGGGCTTTGGAACTGATGGTTTCATTTGAGAGCGGGTAAGCAAATTTTGTGGACCGATTTACAGTACCGATTGTTTGGACCGGACCGGAAAAATTATAGCCGATCCAGAAGGGCTTTAAACCGGTACTAATTGCTGGACCGACAATTTTTTGCACTCACATGCTTGTTAGTGACTTCTGCTTTGAAGTCCACCACGGCTAAACCCCAGCTGACCGCGGCACAGACACCATATAGAACAACGGGAAACCAATAGGTCTTCTGTGCGAAGTCACATCTTGCCATCCAATTGCATTTCGAATCGATACATTTTTTTAGGCGCGAGTCCTTGACACCGTCAAAGGTGCCGTCACATTTGCAGCATAGCCTGTTGTCTTTAAAGCAGCAATGAAAACAGCGACACTAAAAAACGCGTCAGTGATCAATTTTTCGAATCAGTTGTGAACATATACTTTTATGCAGCCGATAGATGGTATTTGGAACAGTAAAATTACATTAACGCAAGTTTAAAAAATATTTCAAAAGCAACTATGAAGAAGCTGCATCATAAATCATGGTAAATATTTACTGCAAGGTATCAGTTGAAAAAATATTATTTTATTGTACCTCCAACAGAAACTGGTATTGCGCAATCGTTTACTATATCATTTTACAAAGAGCACGCTATATGGGTCAAGTGCAAAACTTAAGATGCAAGAGATGAAACCCCCCCTGTCGCCGGACGATGTCCATCTTTATGAAAGGCAAACCACTTTGCATAAAAGTTATGCGATTTGCTCACCTTTACAATGAGGAGGTAGAAAAAGAAATAGTATATGGTGGAACTGCCGAAAAGAAGGAGAACAAAGGTAGGAAAGTCAACAGACTTGGCGAACAACAAAACGCTGAAAGTGACTGATGATTTGTTGAGAATATATTGTTCAGCTTTGCCTGAAACCAGACATGCGCATAACCCTAAAAGATCTCATATCTCTCGACATTTTGGAGTTGGAAGATGCATGAAAAATGCTGATGATAAGGGTGAATACAATGGGTTTGGACTGGCCGGATTTCGGCAACCTTTGTTTTAAAAAAGGGTCACTTACAAAAATCGAAAATTTCTGTGGGCACAGGTGTAATTAGAGGGATGTAGGAGGATCGGACCACTCTGGCTAGCCCCCCTTCCCCTCCCCACCCACTCGCAGGGAAATACATTTTCACAATTTTTTAAATTCTCATCGAAATCCCGACACGAAGGTACCGTATCCCCGAGAAGCAGACCTGGGCGTGGGGGGGTTGCAACTTTAGGGTCCGGCATCTGGGGAGGGTGCAGAAATTTTTTCAAAGAGAAGGGAGACTACGGTGATTTTTCCGGACAGGATTTTGGCTACCTAAATAAAGGGCAGCGGAAAATTTTTATTCAGAAATTTACACTAGATAGAATGGACCTAAAATTCTGGGGGGTGGGTGCGCACCCCCCCCCCAGCCGAAAACTCGTGCCCACGTCTGCCGCCGAGAAGGTTCAGACCCCTCTGGCCTCGGACACTGGTTACACCTATGTTTGAGGGTATACGTATACCCCAAACGACCGGCCATACCACCAAGCCCAAACCAGTGATCATGTCTCACTGAAACGTACAACAATGCAAAGAAGATGCATCCGTATATAAATATCGCCATCAGAGTCTTCGGCCATCTTCTGCATCCTCCAGCAAGCTTAAACTTGAAAACATCTTGCCATCTTCTGCATCCTCCAGCAAGCTTAAACTTGAAAAGATCTCGCCATCTAAAACAAGAAGCAAGACCATTTGGTTTCATATACGGATAAGTTGGCGTAACAAGCGCAAATGTTTAGACAAGTATTTTTAAAGAATGAGCCAAAAAATTGAAGAGAGGATTTGTTCTAAATTAGAAAATTAGACAACATAGTCAAATCTTGTTCTTTTTCATACAAAAATGCGTATCGCAAGCATCGCAAGCAAACCCTGGAAAAGACCAAAAATTAAAATAATCAGGCAAAATAGTGAAGCAAATTCATTTTAATGCAAAATTATTATTTTCCAATATTAACCTTAACCCTTTCAAATTTTAGGAAAAAATTGAGCGGGAACTTCCTGGGGACTTCTATTTGAGGAGCTTCTAATCGGAAAAACCTGGTACGTCGCCAGGCGCTGGCAAAATTCCCCTTGAGATTTACCTTGTCTCTTGACTCTCTCTCCTTTGATCAAATAGCCACGGTCCAACTGATGTCAGCTGAACAATAATGAAGAACACGAGCAACAAGCAGTATAACAGAAATATGATAGATAAAGCGATGGAATAAAAGCCCTGAAATACATACATTCTAATGACAATCATTTCGGTATCAATCATTCCAGTGTTGAGTGCAAAATGATAAATGCATTGATGATTGAAGCCAAAATATTTAGGGGAGGGATAGATTTTTTAGCTGAGTCTCGTTTTATAATCGTAAAACTTAAATAATGTAGCTAAAGCAAGAATCAATTAGAAATATTGAAAATACGTATAGGGGAAAGGAAAGAGTAAATTCGTGTTCTGAGTACCAATCAACGGGGAAGGGATTCTGGAGTCACAACCTACCGCCACTTTAGTCAAGTGTATTGCGCAAATCGTGTGGTGCCTGAACAAGAAATTGTGCTAGATTTGCTGCTGTTTTCCCAACAATCACCAATTAAATTTTCACGCGAAAAATACGCGTTTTGATAACGTGGCAGCAATCCATTTTCAAATTGCCGCGAAATCGCGTATCTTTGATTATTTTTTGTTTTAAAGAACAAAATCATTGCTTGCTAATGAAAGTTTGGGCGTACGTAAATGTCTGAGTGGACTGTTTGCAGACAAATTAAAAGATTTTGCTGAATGCACAAAATTTTTACCCGTATATGATGATTGTGTGGCCCTTTTAATGTGCTGTGAGTCGAAACAATTTTCATGAACTTCTTCATCTGCGAATTTTTTAAAAACGGGTCAAATTAAGGTACTGTTATGTCGAAAAAGTCGCATAAGGTGAGAGTGCAAGTAATTATTTTGCTGTACTGCAAAATTTTCTGGGTTGGCGCCAGTATAGGACAACAGTCCCTTGTGCATAAATTAGGCTATCAATTCTAGTGTGTAGCTTGCTTTGGTTTCATACAATTTAGATTAGCTAGTAGTAAAAATTACTTGCCATAACACCGAGCGCAGCAAATAACATGAAGATTGCCATGAATCCGTAGACAATGCTTGCATTTATGTTCATATTTTGATAGCGACGTCGATACAGCTCGAGCATCATTTGTGCCGACATCATATACATAAATGCGGTATCTAAAATCGGGGAATGATATTAATTAAAATGGAATCGTTCTTTTCACATGACTGCATCTAAGCTTTCCGTTAAACTCCAACTTGAGCGACTCTTTGTGTGCTGGGGGATACTATTATATTATCTTCCATACCCCCCATCTTCCACTATTATCTTCTATACAATGCCTGTCAAGAATGGACCGGAGACTTTAACATCTAAAATCCACCCACCGAACTGGAAATTGGTCGCAGTGGGGCATATGTGATATGAACCACTCATGAAACATTCCATAATCAATGCGAGTGCTCCGGCATAGAGCGGTCCGCTGTGAAATGGCACACCAGTGCGGCTAACATTCTAAAACACAACATTTAATACATAAGTCAAAGACAAGCTGGTAGGAATAAGTTAATTACAGGAACAGATTCTATCAGCTGCAAAGCGTCTTTGGTAAATTGTGCTATGACACAAGATAAAAATGCGCTTGATAACGATGGCGTTCATATCATGAATGTGTCAGTAATGAGCACAGTTGTACAGGGTGGCTCAAAAAAGGACATATTTTATAATTTACTGTATTTCAGCGAAAAAGAATCGGACGAACACGAAAAAGGAAATACAGATACTCCATAACATACTTGCTTACGTGTTAAAGTTTCGTTTTGATCGGTGTCATTAGAGGGCTTATCGATCAAATCGTGTATGATGTAGCAGAAATTTTTAGATTTGGGAACGATATGCTCATTTTGACGCGAATGACCTTGCGATGACTGCACCAGTGCTTCACAACGTTGTTATGAATTCAGGTGTTTCACAACGTTATCTACGTTTTTGAGGTAACTACGTTATAATTGCGTCAAAATTTTGCGAAAATACCTTAATTAATGTATTAAAGTTTACTTTCTCAGGAATACAACTGTGAAAATGAGGGTTTGCGATGTTGCCAGAATTTTCATTTGGTGTCTGGACACAAGCAACTGGACCGAAAATTTTTAGCGGCATTCCATATTGAAAATTTTGCTAAATCACGAAAACGGAACCGACTACTTTGATTTTTGTTACTGAAGAATTCCAGTAAATTAGAAAAATTCTAGTATTTCAAATTTCAGCGACATTGGGACAATTTTTGCAAAGTCATATCAAACCAAAATGAACATGCCGCCGTTCAATTTGAAAAAATTTCTCCGACAAGGCATCAAAGAGTTTATGGAATATTGGCATTTCACGTCCTTTGGTTAAGTTGTGACAGAATTAGAGCCGTCAAATATAGTAATTACAGAGTGTTTTCCGAACATGTCTTAGCACAATGTGTAAAAATGTGTGACTGAAGCGTGATTTTTGAACAAATCATCTCAACGTAAACAACACATTCATAGAGGAGTTGATTTTGAATAATTACTCACCGTTTCTTTCATTTGTTTGCTGAAGCGATTTGCTCTTAATGCGACGATCCCTATCAGTGATAATCCAAATATCAAGTAGCCAACGTTGCTGAAGTGGAAGGAGTTTCGAGATATTTATGCACCGGGCAGTACCGTCCGCACGTAAAAGCTGCTCTCAAAGATCTTAGTCGATCCAGTTGCCGAATAGTCTAATCAGCTCATTGACTATTTTGCTGTTGCCCAAAGACGCGGAGCACTTAGTGGCGCATGCCCCTCTATTCTTTCGATCACTTGCTACCCTGTGCTTCGATTAGAATAAATACGGTATTCAGAAACTCGATAAAGTATATAGTAAAGTATTGCTCAAACGGTGATTTCTACCTCAGCAATCGAATACATACTTAACTGAGAAATAAAGATCAGGTTTATAAATGAAAGCAATGAATGTCTTACCTGTAGACATTGTTGAAAGAGACGAAGTGATGACCGACGAATATTGGTGATCGCAAGCATCGAAAATTATACCAACAGAGGTCCGTATCACCATAATGCTGTGCAGTGTTTTGCCAAAGGGTAACTATTTGAATGACTGGAATGCCGTAATAAATAATAATTGGCATGAGATTGCTGAAAAATTCAATTACACATACAGAAGTCAGAATCAGACACTGTTGAATAATGTACACGGCGTTAGGCAGTGAATTTACGGGCCGGCCCAACTTGCGCACGACCCAAACCGAAAATTTCACCGCTTTCTACCCAAGTTCACCCCCCAAGGGACTTGCCGACTCAGAGCAAAATTTTCCCATGCTAGGCCGACTATTGGAAAACCGGGCTGTCACGTGGCCGACCACTGAACATCACTTATGTAAAGTAATTAATAAAGGAATTTTGTTTTTGAATAACATTGTGAAAATTGTACCAATCAAACTGAAACTCTGAAGACGCAATTATTTTCAAAAAATGTGTGAAATTTTGGGAGCATGGCAGTTCACCGACTGGGAGAGTTCACCGACTAGGAAATTTTACCGACCGGCTAATTCACCGACCGGTCATTTCACCGACAGGATATTTCACCGATCGGCTAATTCACCGACCTGACTATTCACCGACCGATCATTTCACTGAACAAAGAGTGAAAATGTCGCGTGTTTCAAAATCTATTCTAAACGCTCAGTTAGGCCTTGTTTAATGTGGTTTTAACAACTACTACCTAAGCCTAACTGCTAAGCCGAAAAATAAAGCTCAAGGATATCCGGGTATACGGCGTGGGTTCGCTGCAGTTCATTCATGTAGTTCACTCGTTGGTCGGTGAATAGTGAGGTCAAATCAGGTCGGTGAATTAGCCGGTCGGTGAATTTTCGTAGTCGGTGAACTCTCCCAGTCGGTGAAAAATCTGCGTCCCGAAATTTTAAGTCTGGACTGAGATGGTCAAAAGAAAAGAAAATTCTATTTTTAACGCAATCAATTATTTTCGGTACAGTGCTGCCAGAGACGAATGGGAGGTACAAAATCCCGACAAAATCCCGGGAACCTCATTCTACTCAGTGTAAGCCACGGTTGAATCTCCATTCTATCCCGTGCAATAATATAAAATGCATTGCTGAAACTTTTAAATTTCATCATAACACAAGATTAAAGTAAAAGGAATAGAAATCAATACACCAAAGAGAAATCGAAGCTTATAACGTACGAGCAATAGTAACGGTACAATTTTTTGCGCATGTCGTGCGCAGCACGAAATTGGCTTTCAATGTCGTCTGCTTGAGTTTCTGCTATTATTTGATTTCGCCTTGTTTGCGTCGTATTCCATGCAACATTCACTTTGACCGCACGGTCATCGTTCAAATTGGGATGGTCTGCTATTGAGCTTGAAATATTTTGGATGTATTGGGATTGCCTCAAATCTGCTGCAGTCGCTCTGCCAGCAGCAGAGTCGCCAGTTTGGTCACCTCCGCCAGCTCCACCAGCTACGCCAGTTCCGCCAGCATTGCCTGCAATTGACCTCGACTGACACCGCTCCGCCTACCTAGAACTTGGCGTACGCATGGGTGTGTAGGGTATGGATGACGTACATCAACAACATTGGACCTACATTTTATCTCATGAAACCATGGTAATTACAGCTGTTGTAATTATATTATAATTGCGGGAAGCGTCGCAGTTAGTCAGCTGTAACATGGGCGTAGAAAATTTTCATCCTCAGGTTACAACCTACCAGTCATCGTACTTTCCACAATTCTAATTGCTATAGTTATAATTATAACAGTTTCATGAAATAGGCCACTGGGTATAACTGACGACATATCAGAAACCCACGGATTGTAATACTTTTGCTAAGCATTGGAGATGGGATTGTAGGTTGTAAGCAGTTATAAGTCTGACCCAAAAAATTATATCTGACTCTGACTCCGACTTTTCAAACTCAAATTTCAATATATGACGAGTCAATATAGAGTATTTACAAATGACTATTTCCTTTGACTTTTGGATATCTGACTTTTATATCTGATTCTGACTTCAAAAATTATTCAGTATATCTGACTTTACTCGGACCGTCAGAATCAGATATAATAATATATCTGATTAGTTATCAATATCAGTATACGTATAAGCCTTGCTCGTACTTCGCGCGCTCGATTTGAATCCTCCAATACAAAAAGGGACTACTCTAAGCTGCGCGCAAACTCTAACTGAAATACTTTACGTGTACAGGAAAACTCGTTACCTTCTTCGTTCGCAAAAAAACGCGGTGTGCAGTTTGCATCAATGAGCGCGGCCAGCACTGCTACTACAATGCATACGAGGGGAGGAACCAGCATAGGTACAATGTAATTTCCTTCTGCAAAAAATACCATCACTCCACAGAAGTGGGCACCGTAAGTCGGTCTAGAGAGAATCATCTATAGTTGACGATTATTTTTTATTGAAAACGGTCACCAAAGTTCAGAAATGCTATGGTCTCCTGGCCTTTGGCACCCTTGGGGATGGAATCTCTTAGCAATTACCAAATACGTAACAGGTGGCGAAAGTTGGAGGCCAGTTTTCTTTCCCCAAAATTTGAGGTTATTCAGGTTTTTCCGCAAAAAATTATCAATTTTCAAAAATATTTAAATTTCCGCCAATTTTAGCTAATGTTTAGGCAACAACTCTCTCAGGGTTGGTCGGTCCAGGGTACCCCAGAGTATCCCCATTCACAGTTATTCAGTTATACTTCTTGGGGAAAGATTCCCCCTCCCCCAATGCTTACCTCAGACGAATTTGCCAACAAATATTATTTGCGTACCTGGCAGCTCCCGAATAATGACTGTAAACGTTTTCGGGTGCAGTTCGCCTTGTATTTCTTCTGCAAGAAATATTGCGTTACAATCTTGTTTGCTATCTGATAGAAGCTGCACTGATAGCATCGCAATTAGCAGCCGAGATATTATTGAAAACAGCCATTCGCGGGAAAGTATTAATATAAATTCCAAATTTCCTTAGACAATGATATCTATGAGTTGGGAGAGACATTTTTGTGATCCACGCACGTCGAATAAGCCTGCTACCAAAAAGCACGCCCGACCGCTCGTTCTTCTATCAAGCGACTCTCAGTTTAGCAAGAATTTACCTGGACAGGAATAAGCACTGCAACATAAAAACAAACCGTATTCGTACTCGTCTCCTGTAGGAAGAACACCTGTGCAGTCGCTATCAATAGTCTTCACAATAAATGCAAGATAAAACCCAGCTGTTGGCAAATCTGACATCTAAAAATGTCTCAAGTAACTATCGAGTTTTTCCAAATATTTAAATTGAAACCTTTCGTTGTATTCGGATAGAGACTCTTTTCGCGTCATCAAATTGACTCCAAATAAAATATATCCCTTGCAGAGGTAAGGGATTTGCGCTGGGTGGGTTATCGCCGATCGCCTGCGGAGTTATATAGTCCCCCGGACGGTTCAACCCCCCATTCTATCCAGTGGTAACCCCAAAAAAATTTCCTGCTTTATTTTTTTATTTTAGTGTTCGTCCTAGGAGCGAAAAATATAATTAGGAAAGAAAACCAAAATAGCCGCAGCAAACGAAAACACTGGCCTGAAGTTATCGCCGACAAAAATTAACAAGATGTTTAATTGTCAGCTTTCTTACACGAACAATCAGTGTCGATTTCTTTGTCATCGTCTGGAAAGCAATACCTTTGTTCATAACGTTCTCGTCGAAGTCGAACATTGGACACTAAAAATTTTCCGTTGAAAGGTTTGTAAGCAGGTCAAGAAGGGCATTAAAAAATTAACATTACAACATAAGCAACATAAGTGAAGAAGGTATTCCCATTCATTTATGGGATTGTGCAACCTTCCGAAGGGTCGATACCCAGACCAGGGCGTAGGGAGTGGAGGAGGAACGGTAGCTACAAACAATCAGCTCGGGTTGTATATTTGGCAAAAATTTCTGGGGTACAATGCATAGGGGAAGTTACGAAATCGGCTGCGGGGGTTCGTACCCCGGTTTAAAAATGTGAGATTGCGGGGATCAACAAACTCTGAAAAATCAAAAGAGATTTTGGAATCGATTACAGTTGAAAATTTGGAAATTTTCTGTACTTTTCAATTTGAAAATCTCATTGACACCGCTGTTAAAAGCTAAAGTTGAGCACAGCTGTACATAGAATATCTAGACACCGGTACCGTTGCAACAGTTAGTGGTTGAACTGAGATCATCATGCAGACTTCGTCGTCAGAACTGACGTCAATGCGAACGGACGATGACGGTCTTAACCCATTCAACGAAGCATTGAAGCGGACATAGACAGGTTCAGGTGCGGTGGACTTCAGTTCAATCTCCTTATGAAGACTAGAACAAATGATATATTGTAGAACGTTTTACTGCAATAAGCTGCAATAAAGCCAGCTCGGATAAAGCCAGACTTTAGTGATTTTCTGTGGCCTGTACTAAGCTCCATGCTATAAGAGAACCGGGAAATAAGAGATTTTTCGGCATTTGACGGAGATCAATTCAGAAAAAGTTTACGTTTTGAGATAATTTTGCATTTAGCTTTGTGTAGAAATGAAACAATTTAGCTTTCAACGCTCTAAAACTTCAGAAATGAACCTGCGGTGCTAAATAATATGGTCAAACTTGCTTAATTTACCATCACACCGGCAATTTCCATGCCTCTTTTAGCAACTATTCTATAGAACAGGACAAATGGTAGAACCCGCTTGCAAGAGGAACCCAGACAAAAGACAATATTTTTGGTTTCCCTTGCATTCTCTTCATAGGTATAACGGGTGTCCGAGGCCAGGGGGTCCGGACCTTCTCTGTGGCGGAGAGGTACGGTACCTTCGTGTTGGGATCAGTGTTAACTATGACGTCAGGAAATTATGACATGTCATAATTAATAATTATGACTCTGACGTCATAGTCATAGT
>JAQGAX010000126.1:0-23385 GCA_034698105.1 Plectus exinocaudatus | reverse complement strand
CCCCCACCCCCCTAGACCCCCCCCCCGGTTACAGGTATGGTTGCATTTGAATATGAGCCTCAGGACCATTTGGCATTCTTGCGACGATTACGGTAGTAAACATCACCGCGTCGCCCGGTAAACGGAAATACACTCGGCCGCAGCGATCGCTGGACCGTGGACACCGTATGCTTAATTCCTGCGTTCCGCAAGATTTAGCTCGTGAATACGAAAATTTGATTTGGAATGGTTTTGCTGGTACGCGATTTAGTGCCATATTTTTCTTTTAGCGCCCGAATACTGTATCCACCCATTCCAAAATTTAACATGCCTGCATGTATAAGACCGGATTTTAAGCGTCCCGCTTAAATCCGCCTATGCTTACGGTATCTACGGGCCAACGATCGGTTCCGCCGAGTGTACTCTCAAAACTTAAAATCCTATTAACATGTAGGTCGAAACGGTTCTGTCAATTAGGGGTGACGCTAAAACCAATGCACTGGGGGCTAACTCGAAAACTGGGGTTCGCCCTATTGAAAGTCCAATAACCGGAACTCGCAGAAAACCGAGGAGGCTGCTCGCCCACATCACACCCGAGCTTCGCCCCTGTTATCAATTATCATCACGGCTTTAAAATTATCAGAAACCATTACTTCAGGTCTTTCGAACATGTGCATCAATATTGTTGCTATGACCACCACAATCATTCTATTTCTCAAACTTCGTCTGATGTCGTCGGGCGCGCAACCTTCGACTATTACTGTCGGCTCCAATCAAATTGGAACAAACAATGTGCGTGATATTTAAATGAGACCGTCCAAAAAACGCATCCAAGCCCGACCTGGGCAGTGGGGGGGGGGGTCGCGGGGGGTCGCGCGACCCCCCCCCATCACAGGGGACAGCAACTTTTGGGTCCGGGGTGTGGGGGGGTCGCAATACGTTATCGCCACGTAGTGGCGGAAAAAAATTTGAGGTTTACACTGGATACAATTGGATTTTTTTGTTCTGGGGGGTCGCTTGATCCCCCCCAGTTGACCCCCCCGGCCGCCGGAACGTGCTCAGGTCTGATCCAAGCCAAGAGGTCTATTTCCTAAAACTGTTGGGAGTTGAGAATTGAGAATAGAGTTTGCTTTATCACGTAAAGAATTGAGACTCAATTAGATTTCTTCACCCGAGTCTTAATTCTTCACGTGATAAAGCAAACTAAATTCTCAATTTTCAACTCAACAGCTTTATGAAATAGGCCCCTGGGTTTGGTCCTATGTGTAATTAAGGCAGTATCAATTGTCTCCATGTTACGTGTGACTCACTCAAGTCTTTTATTTGCTCAAAATTGAACGAGCGGTGACCAAAAGTATTTTTATTGTCTATTAGTCTTACATTCTAGATACAGCACTATTGTCTACTGATCTTTCATTCAGACGGCTTTCAAATGAAGCCTTTGGCATCTAATTTTGCTTTTCGTCTTGACTAGCGGTGCCGTTGATACTTCAAACCAACTGAATGGTTTTGCAAAGCTTACCTCAAAAACAATGTAATAGAGAAATTTTAGGCCAACAATCGACGTGTCGCTAACAAAGGCGAGAAGGACAAGCTCAAAAAAGTACATACGCCTGAACCGGTCTATGATCAATATTTAATATTAATATTTAGGCGAATCGTATAGTCGTCGGCATTTTAATGATATCTGCAGTTTGCATATTTCTGCCAAGCTTGTTCTCCGGCTTGGGCGTGCTGGTCAACGTTCCGGTGTTCCAGAAAGCCGGCCCATTTCAGGCTTTGGGTCTCTTTCTGAGCGGAATCCTTAACGCACTCGTCTATGGCCTGAATCACCGGGATGTGAAGCAGGTAATCAGAGTGAATGTTTAACAGGCAAGAGTTTAAATGTTCAACAGGCAAATTCGGAAAAAATTGTTATGATTTATGTGATTTACAAAAGATTTGATTCCATTTATACCTGAAAGCATTTGAAGCCAAAGCCAGAGCTTGAAGGCAAAATTAACGAGTCTGCAAGACAAGTTTTGGTCTCACAACCTTCTCACAAGTGGCAAACGCAGAAAGAGGGGTTAAGTGCGAGGTGTGTTGGTAGTATCATGCAGTTTCAACTTGAACCTTAAGGTCCATACAATGTACACGTACCTTGGGAACAGGTACGTAGCTGAGAGGGTAGGGTGCACGGGCATTGCCGTTCGGTTTTCGGAGGCCCGAAAAAATGAGAAAGGTCCCCGCTTTGAAAAGTATCGACTTGCCCCCCGGTTTCCGTTTTCTGGCTACGCGCCTGTTTGGGACCCGAGAAAAAACCTCCGTTACATGATAACGAATACTCTGTAACTGTGTCAATTTAAGCGATTCAGGCATTTCATAAAGCAATTTTCGTAGCTCATGACGATTTAAAGTATATTTCACTTGCAACAATTCTCATTGCAGGTGATTAGTCAACTGCTACATCCAAAAGGAATTATTTCCGTTTCGGCTATGTCACCTAGAAGTAGTGAGCTTCAGAGGTCGATCCAGGCAAATGCCGGCTCTCCGAGACGGTCCGGACCGCAGAACATGAATCGCTTGAGCTAAATGACTAGAACTAAGAATAGTTTAGATCAGAATGGCCGCGGATTTTTTGTCTGGGGAGATGATATGACGTCCTTTTTTCTGAAAAATGCCAGTGTTATTTTTTTCTGAACCTCTGGGGGTGATTTCCATGCAAGCTCATATTTGCTCGGGTGATTTGGGTGCTTGGAAGGAGTGATAACACCCCCAGATCCCCATCCCCTCGTGGTCATGTCTGGCTTAGACTCTGTGTCAAACGTGCAGACTGCACAATAAGATTATTTTTAAGAATTATTGTTTTTTATTTATTTATTTCTCGACTTTGCAAATTCATTCAATTCAAACAGTTGATATCAGTAGTATACAACATAAGAGCAACAAAGTAATAACGCAGGCCGAGAGGGGATTAGTGGCAACCATTTCTGGCGACAAACCACCCCTTTTAGAAATACTGTATTATATTCATAATACTGTATACTCTGTGATACTGTATTCATTTTAATAGATAGAACATTTTTAATTGCATGGCTTGTCCTAACGGAATACAATGCATCCCTCTTTCACAAAGAGCTTTCGATCACGTGATATTTTGCGCCAGTTATGATCAACTATTATTAATAAATCTGTGATAGTCTTGCTTGCTCGTGGTGATCAGCTGTTAACAAAATACACCCACTGCAGCAAAGACAAACGACAGCAGGCACTCGCGAAACTGCAATATTGATTACCAGCAGTGTTGATATTTTGTCAAAGCATCATGATTTGTAAGCGTTATTTCTGACAATAAAAATTAATACAATGTTGTCATGCAAATAGTAAAGTCCTTCAAGAATGTGTTGGGCGGCTAAAGGGATTTCGATTCCTTTCAGGTGTCATCGTCGTCTAGTTAGTCACGGATTGACTCGTCTATTGCTTTCATCAGTATTCATTGCTCTCGGTGTCAAATTCGTAGCCCGCAACTGTTTATACATGATTGTAGGTGTCCAACCGATAACCCTTGCGAATGTGTATCATTATTTTCATTTTTCACTTCAGTAAAGTGGTTTAGTGAAGGTAGGTTTCCTGATTATCTTTTAATTTTACCGTAGTAACGGACATGGTTTCCATGGTTAACATGAATAAAATGTCCTTAAATTTGATCAATTCCAACAAGGAACAATATTGCAAATTAACAAGCAGCTATTTTTATTTTTAACTGAAATCGATAATTCAACATTATTGAAAGCTCCACGCACGGAAATCGTTAATCACGATACGAATCGCCTGCTGAACAGATCGCTTTCAAACACAATATGCACTGTAGCGTATAAAAGAGCCAATCACACGTTTCAATTAGTTCATGCGCGTTGTTCACCCCTGTCGAAAGAAATCGGACGCGCACGAAGATGAAAGCAAGCAGGCATTAATTACGAACATACAGGCGTCAAGTAAATGTAACTTTCGTAAGACGGATTTATAAAAAGCTACTCGACGTTTTCCTTCTCGCATCTTCATTGGCGCCAACCGATGAGCGTTAGCAATGATAGAATGGAACAACTATTTCTTGCTAATCGATGTTCTGCTTATGATCTTTGCTGTGTGTTCACTGCTTGGAAATGGATTTATTTTAAGTGTAATAGCGACTCATGCAGTGCTTCGTGAAAACGAGGCGCTCTATTTCATTGTCGCTCTGGCTGTGTCCGACTTTCTGACCGCCATCTCGTCTGTTCCCTACATCGTTCTACTTCTGTCTGGATGGCACGAAAACAGTAAGCGACATTGACGTTTATCGATTTCGTATGCTAAACGCTGCAGTGAATAAATAACGTAGCGTAAAAGTGAGGACCAATACAATGTGCTATCTTTGTACGGTATATTACAGTATGTCTACGGTATGTAACGATGCGGTATGCCTGCAATCAAGCCTGGATGTACGATGTCTCTTACATAAAGATTACTCTTTATCCACGGTCTAATAATATTGCTGTAGTATAGCTCTTTGCACCGGAATCAACCAATACTCTTACATCCGGGTTTCTCATTTCCGGGTTCGGAACATACATGTAACAGGTGGCGAAAGTTGTAGAGGGGTTCAGGTTTTTTTGCGAAAGTAGGAGGGGGTTAGATTTTTTTTTTGGCCTTCGGCCGAAAATGAGAAGGGGGACCCTTCTCTCGTTTTTGGGCCGGTCCGGATTTGCGGGCTAACCTCCCCCAACCTCCCCCCACTTTCATGTATGGTTCGGAAGTGCAGGGTTACCAGGCAACGTTGTTACGCTAACAGTTGCTGCCTAGCAACGGTTGGTGTTAACTGGCAACCAAAGCCCAAGAAATACTTATTGCATTAGATGCTAGAACAATCCATATATAGTATTTTTCTTCGCTTTTCATTCTTGCTTACATAGTTCAAACGGTCGTATCTTTTGACTGGGATTTTCGTTTGTTTCAGGCACAGAGCTAAACTACCCGCCGGTGACACTGATCGTTCTTAGTCAACCTATCCCGATCGAATTGAAGTTAGGCAGCATTCTCACGATCGCTATCGCCGTGGATCGCTTGATCGCCGTATATTGTCCGATTTTCTACAAATTGCAATCAAAGAGACCGTATTTAATCGGCATCGTGTTGTTCAGCTTCTCATGGGGCATTTTTGACGTCGTATTTGGTATAATGAGCAATACTTATCAACCGAAACCCGGCTGCTCTGCTGCTGGCTGTTTCACCGTTAAATCATTTCAAAGCTATATGGGTGCGATGTTTTAATTGTAACATAAATTCTTTTGTTTTAATGTTTCAATTTTAACAAAAATTCAACGTAATATTGTTAAAACTCAAAATCTTAATCATTCCAAAGCTGATATCAATTATCCTTCACAAACATGAGCACTGCAGCTGTAATTTACGAACCTTATAAATTAGACACCATAATTACAGGTATTTCGAACATGTGCATCAATATTGCTGCCATGACCGCCACAATCATTCTATTTCGCAAACTTCGTCAGATGTCGTCGGGCGTGCAACCTTCGACTATCGGCTCCAATCAAACTGGAGCAAACAATGTGTGTAATTTTATATGATATGGTTCAATAAAACGGATCCAAGCCCAGGGTTTGTTCCTAAGTGCGATAAACTAATAGGAATCCACATGTTGGTTGTGACTCACTGAAGTCCAGTTTTACTCAAAATTGATCGAACGGTCAGTAACAGTCTTTATGTTGCCTATTAAAATTTTACATTCCAGATAACGTACTATTGTCTATTGATGTTTCATTCAGACAGTTTCAAAACGAAGCCTTTGGCATCTAATTTTACTTTTCGTCTTGACTAGCGGGGCTTTTGATAACCTCTAACCAATTGAATGATGTGTTAACTTATCGCAACAAAATGTGATGAAAACATTTTAGGCCAACAATCGATATGTCGCTAACAAAGGCGAGAAGGACAAGCTCAGAAAAGCACGCAAGCATAAACCGGTCGTTTGGACAATAATTAATATTAATATTTAGGCGAATCGTGTAGTGGTCAGTATTTTAATGATATCTGCCGTTTGCATATTTTTGCCAAGCTTCTTCTCCGGCTTGGGTGTGCTGGTCAACGTTCCGGTGTTCCAGAAAGCCGGCCCATTCCAAGCTTTGGGTCTCTTTCTGAGCGGAATCCTTAACGCACTCGTCTATGGCTTGAATCACCGGGATGTTAAGCAGGTAATCAGTCTAAATGTTAAACAGGCAAATTCGGAAAAAATATTGTTACGATTTATGTGATTTACAAAAGATTTCATTTCATTCGTGCCTGAAAGCATTTCAAGCCGAGGTCGAAGCTTTCAGCCAAAATTAATGACTTTGCAAGATATGCTTGGTTTCACAGCCTTCACACAAAATTGGCTAACGCAGAAAGAGGTGGATAGCAGACCTGGGCGTGGGGAGTTTGGGGGTGCGTAATCCCAGAAGGTGTTGCAACTTTGAGGTCCGGCATCTGGTGGTGCAGAAATTTTTCTATCGGAGAAGTACACCGATTTTTCTCGACAGGATTTTAGCTACCTAAAAAAGGGCAGCGAAAAATTTTTTGGCAATTTTTTGAATTCGCCCCGAAATCCCGACACGAAGGTGCCGTACCCCCTTCCCGAGAAGGCCCAACCCCCTGACCTCGGACACCCCTTACACCTATGCTTTAACACAGAAAAATCCTGAAAAAATCCCTCAATTTCCGTCACCTGGTATCAATACTCTGTATTTATGAAAATGTAAGCGATTCAGCCATTTCATCGAGTGATTTTTTTAGCTCATTACAATTTAAAATATATTTCACTTGCCATCATTCTCATTGCAGGTTATTGGTCGACTGAGACAATCAAAAGAAATTATTCCCTTTCGGCTGTCACCTAGAATTAATGAGGTTCAGAGGTCGATCCAGTCGAATGCCGGCTCAACGAGAGGACCCTAGCCGCAAAGCAGAAATCGCTTGAGCTAAATTACTAAACGAAGAATAACTTAGACCAGACATGGTCACGGGTTTTTGTCTAGGGAGACGAGGGGTAATATGTGTCACTTTTTCTGAAGAAGTGCCATTCTATCCAGTGTACGAGGGGTGTTTCCAAAGTAATGACCATCTGTCTGGCAATTAGCCGTTAATTGAGCTAATGTTTTAATGTTGTGCTTATGGACTGTCTGGACATGTATCAATATGAAAGCAGCAAATATTTATAACTTTAATCTTTTTGGCCATTCCTACAGTCCATCATATGAGGGCACTATGCGCAACTTGGTAAGACGCCGTGAAATCTCAATGAGTCATTATCTCCTTTTTGTGGTGGGAAGGAAGCAAGGCATCGGAAATTAATCTCCAATTATAGGCAGTGTTTGGGGACTCTGAGGAATCCATTTGCATCGTCAGCAGGTGGATTGAATGTTTCACTAGGGGATGTTGGTCCCTTAAGGACGAGTATCGTAGTGGATGACTGGTAACTGCAACCAATGAAGAAAATGTTCATGCTGTGGAGGTGATGTTTATGCAGGATGCACATACCACTATCTGCGAAGTCTCAGAACAGTGTGGCATTGGTCTGACACTGCTTTATGAAATTCTGTTCATCCATTTGCAGATGAGCAAGATTTCTGTCAGATAGGTCTCTTAGCCGTTGGGGCCTCAACAGGAGTAGGATCCAGTCACAACATGCTAGGACCTCTTGAACCTTATTCAACAGTACAGTGAAGACTTTTGGCGCAGAATAGTAACTGTAGATGAGACTTGAATTCCCTATTTCAATCCTGAGACAAAAGTTCCATCTATGGAATGGTGGCGCCGTGATGAAGGCAATCAATCCAGAAGCATTCAAAATCCTGGAAGGATAAGTTATGGTGACCGATTTCTGGGATTATGAAAAGATAATCCTCATTGACTATCTACCCCAAGGAGGAACAATCAGTGCTAAATATTATTCTAATTTGCTTTGTGGATGTCTTTGAAAGGCACTAGCAGAAAAGCGCTCGGACAACCTTGACATACGAAGCCTCCCTCAACAGGCGATGCGCCGCCTGATACCTTAAGGCTAACGATGGACGCCATTTCTGATCTCAAAGGAAAATTGCTTCCCCACCTGCACTATTCACTGGACCTGACCTCCAGTGACTGCCACCTGTTTAGAGAGAGAAAAAATTCGCCCGGGGAAAATGCTATGACTCTCTGAAGGAGCTGCAGGTCAACCTGAAAAATGAATCAAAGTGACTCCACAAAAATTCTTCAAACATGAAAGCAAAAAGCTGATACCATGTTGCATCATATGTCCTGAGCTTCAGATTAATTAGGTTGAAAAACTGCAGAATGACATTGATGATTGATATCTTTGTTCTTGAAATAGATAGGTTTAGGACATTACTTTGGAAACACGCCTCGTACATATAAATTGTTTTCTGAACTTTTAGGGTGATTTTCATACAAATTCATTTTTTGCTCGGGAAGTACCTGGGAAGTACCTGGGAAGTTATATCGCCTTCCCCGACGTGTGCACGGGGTATGGGGGTATGTACCCCAAGGGTCTCAAACCTCCGGGTACTTTGGAGTTGGCAGGTTGAGAAAAATTGCAATCATAAGGTAGCGGCCAGCTGGGGGAGGGTAGTATACCCCCAGGAAATCTGTCATACCTCTTAAGTCCAAACCCTTGCACTTGTCTGCGCCCCCATATCCCTCATGATTATATCTGGTTTGGACTTTGTGCCAAACTGTACAGTAATTTAATTTTTAAGAAATAATACTGTATTGTATTCGTCTGTGTAATGAGTTATACTGTATTCATATTAATACTGTAGATATGGAATTATAATTAATTGCACGACATGTCTTTATAGAACTACATCCCTCTTTACGAAGGGCTTTTGAACAAGTGATAATTTGCGTTATTTGTACTCGTCTTTAATAAATGTAGTTGGGGTAGTCTTGCTTACTCGCAGCGAACAAGTGATAAAAAAATACACCACTGCAGAAAAGACGAAAGATAACAGTGTCTCGCGAAACTCCAACATTGATTACCAACAGTACTGATATTTTATCAAAACATCTCGTTTTGTCAGCGTTGTAGTGAATCCATCTTTTCTTTCCTTTCCTTCCTTTCTGTGGTATACTAGTGTTTATGCTCACTCCGCGGTAACGCGGTAATCTACGACCCCCTCTCTTTGCTCAAATATAGCAATGACGTCATCACGTAACGCTCACTTAACAGGGCCTCTGCGACCCCTCCCCCTTCGAAAGCGATACGTAATTTGCGTATGATCGGTATATGGTAACCCTACCAAGCTAGTCCTGAACATTACTATGGGGTCAACCTGACAACAGGCAACCAAATATCTATATGAAAAAAGTGTGCAATGGGCAATACCTCCAGACGAAAAAACTAAACTAAGAGCAGGTAGAATCGCTTTTGGGGGATGACGTCACGCCCCCCCCCGACGTCGGCGCGTGGTCATGTCTGCCTTGACCCCCAGTTTGGCCCTGTGCATCAAAAACTCACAGCTCAGCTCGTAAAGTCCTTCTGGAACGTCTTCGGAGACTACAAGGAATTCTATTCCTTGTCAGGTGCCGTCGCCATCGAGTTAGTCGCGGATTGACTCGTCCATTGCTTCCGTCAGAATCATTGCACTCGGCGTCAAATTCGTACCCCGCAACTATTGACACGTGATTGCAAGCTTGCAATCACGTTCATTTGCAAGTCTTGCAAATGAACGTCATTATTGTACATTTTTCACTTCAGTAAAGAAGTTTAGTGAAGTGCGGTCGGTCTCTGCTGATCATTTAAAGTTACCGTAGTAACGGGTTTGGTTTCCATGGCTAACTTGTCATAAATAGAATCTCCTGAAATTTGACCGATTACAACTAGGAACTAAAATGCAAATCAATAAGCAGCTATTTCTAACTGAAATAGACTTTCTCCAATTAATTCAACATTATTGAATGTTCCTACGCATGGAAATCGTCAATTACGACACTATCACCTGCTGAACAGATCACTTTGGGGATAGTCATAGATTACGTAACGCGATTTTTGGCCTCCTTCGGACACGCCCACCCTCCCATAACGTGTGCGTAACACAATTATCGGCCCATTTTGACATCCCCTTCCTAAGGTTAAGCATAGGAGTGACGTCATAGAGTAACGCGCGAGCAACACGCCATCTCAGACACCCCCTCCCAAACATGTGCACGGGGGGTATGAGGGGTATATACCCCCAGAATACCCTCCATACCCCCCTGCGGCCAAACCCGTGCATATGTCTGCCCCCTCCCTCCCTTCGCGTTACGTAATACATGAACAGCCCCTTTCAAATACAACGGACCGGTTGCATATCGCATACTTAGTTTAAAGTCATACTTAAGGGATATGTTTCAGCATTGCGTTAAGTACGACTTTAAATGAAGTACGGGATATGAAACCGACCCAATGTGCATGCACTGTAGCGAATCAAAGAAAGAAGAAAACGTTTCCATTAGTTCATGCGCGTAGTTCACCTGCAGACAGAACTATTGCAAACGAAGAAGGGAGCAAGGATGCATAAATTATGAACACACATGCGTCAAGTTAATGTGATTTTCATCCGATGCAATTATAAAAGCTACTTGACGATTTCATTTGCATATCTTCACTAGTGGCAACCGGCGAGCGTTAGCGATGTTTGAATGGAATATATCATACTATTTCTTACTAATTGATGTACTGCTTCTTATCTTCGCTGTGTGTTCAGTGCTAGGAAATGGATTTATCTTATCTGTAATAGCGACTCACGCCGAACTTCGCAAAAATGAGGCGCTCTATTTCATTGTCGCTCTGGCGGTGTCCGACTTTCTGACCGCTATCTCGTCTGTTCCCTACATCGTTCTACTTCTATCTGGATGGCACGAAAACAGTAAGCGACATTCATGTTTATCAATTTCGTATGTTGAACGCTAAAGTGCAGATACACAAAAACCGGTAGGAGGCTATACCAGTAACCAGGGGGGTCCAGGGGGTCACCCCCTCCATCTATAATATTTCGTACATAGTTCAAACGGTTGTATCTTTCGATTTAGATTTTCGTTTGTTTCAGGTACGGAGTTAAATTATCCGCCGGTGACAGTGATCGTCCTTTGCCAACCAATCCCGGTCGAATTCAAGTTGGGCAGCATTCTCACGATCGCCATCGCTGTGGATCGCTTGATCGCCGTATATTGGCCGATTTTCTACAAACTGCAATCAAAGACACCGTACTTAATCGGCTGCGTGTTGTTCGGCTTCGCATGGGGCGCTTTTGACGTCGTTTTTGGTGTAACGAGCAATACTTACCAACCGAAACCAGGCTGTTCTGCCTGTGGCTGCTTCAGCGTTAAATCGTTTCAAAGCTATATGGGTGCGATGTTTTAATTGTAACAAAAATTCAGCGTATTACTGTTAAATCTCAAAATTTTATTTACATCAAGGTTGATATCAATTATTCTTCATAAACATGAGCATCGCTACTGGAGGGGACGGAAACAAACGACCGGACTCCCATTCCATAACGTAAAATCACCAATCAATTTTTCGGACGTATCGCACCCCTTGAGGTATACCTCGGACAATACATGTAACAGGTGTCAAAAATATTTGCTTTATCTTTGCATATAAATTTTTGCAGTAGGGAGTTCATGAAAATATTTGCATTATCAGGGTCAAAATTATTATAATCAGGCAAAAAATGCTGATGGGAATTCAAAAATTTGAAAATTTTCGCCTGATTATGCAAATTTGAAAGTTGTCGGCCGATTTCCAGGGGGTTCAGGTTTGTTTTCTCGGGTTGGGGGACCAAAGGTACCCCCACTTACATGTACACATCTAACTCCTACGCATTTGTCTTTAATTTGGCTGTAATTTTTCACTTGGTAGCTGTTTGTGGAGTTTATATAAACCGATTTACGAACCTTATAACTTAGACATCATTACTTCAGGTCTTTCGAACATGTGCATCAATATTATTGCCATGACCACCACAATCATTCTATTTCTCAAACTTCGTCTGATGTCGTCGGACGCGCAATCTTCGACTAATACTGTCGGCTCCAATCAAGCTGGAGGAAACTATGTGCGTAATTTTAAATGATACGGTCAAAAAAGCATCCAAGCCCAGGGGTTGTTCCTCAGTGTGAATAAAGACTGGATCAATCATCAATAAGTTGGTTGTGACTCATTGACGTCCATTTTTGCTCAAAATTGAACGATGGATGTGCAGCAGTCTTAATGTTGTCTATTATTTTTATATTCAGAGACACCGTACCATTGTATATTGATCTTTCATTCAGACTGTTTTCAAATGTAGCCTTTGGCATCTAATTTTACTTTTCGTCTTGACTAGCGGTGCCTTTGATGCTTCAAACCAACTGAATGGTTTTGCAAAGCTTACCTCAAAAACAATATAATAAAGAAATTTTAGGCCAACAATCGACAAGTCGCTAACAAAGGCGAGCAGAACAAGCTCAAAAAAGTACGCAAGCATGAACCGATCGTTTGAACAATATTTAATATTAATATTTAGGCGAATCGTATAGTCGTCGGCATTTTAATGATATCTGCCGTTTGCATATTTTTGCCTAGCTTCTTCGGCGGTATGGGCGTGCTGGTCAACGTCCCGGTGTTCCAGAAAGCCGGCCCATTTCAGGCTTTGGGTCTCTTTCTGAGCGGAATCTTAAACGCACTCGTCTATGGTTTGAATCACCGGGATGTGAAGCAGGTAATCAGTTTAAATGTTGAGCAGGCAAATTCGGAAAATATTGTTATGATTTATGTGATTTACAAAAGATTTTATTTCATTCATGCCTGAAAGCATTTGAAGCCGAAGGCTGAAGACAAAATTAATGACGTCACAATACAAATTTGGTCTCACAGTCCTCACAACATTGGCTAACGCAGAATGTGGGTGTGGATCCAGATTCAGCCATTTCATAGAGCGATTTTGTTCAGCTCACGACAATTTAAAGTATTTAAAGTGATAATTTGAAGTTTCAAGTTTCAAGTTTTTGCAATCATTCTCATTGTAGGTAATTGGTCGACTGCGACAACCAAATGGAATTGTTTCCGTTTCGGCACTGTCACCTAGAAGTAGTGAGCTTCAGAGGTCGACCCAGTTGAATCCCGGCTCTCCGAGACGGTCCGGAGCACAGAACATAAATCGCTTGAGCTAAATGATTAAACCTAAGAATGGCTTAGATCCGAATGGCCACGGATTTTTATCTGGGGAAATGAAACATCATTTTTTCGGAAATGTGCCGTTCTATCCAGTGTATCGGCTGTCCGAGGCCAGGGGGTCTGGATCTTCTCTCGGGGGGATTAGGCCAGAGGGATCCGACTGCCCTAGGACCCCCCGCCCCGGTGCACCTATAGAGTGTATATTTTTTCTGAAACTCTGCGCGTGATATTCAAAGAAGCTCATATTTGTTCGGGTGATTTGGGTGCCTGTGGGAGTGATATCACCCCCACATCCCCTCGTGGTCATGTCTGGCTTAAACTTTGTGTCAAACGTACAGACTACAATAATATAAATTTTAAGAAATAACACTGTATTGTATTCACTATGTGATACTGTATTCGACTTAATAGATGGGGCATGTCTAACTGTATGGCATGTCCTAATAGGACTACATCCCTCCTTCACCAAGAGCGTTTGAGCAAGTGATATTTTGCGCGATTTGTGATTAACTATTATTAATAAAACTGTGATTGTCTTGCTCGCGAGCTCGCGGCGAACAGCTGTAAACAAAATACACCCACTTCATATAAATCGGGTGACGCATTGCGCTCCATTTTTTGCGTTAGACTAACTTTTATTAAAGCTGACAAGTGGAAACTACAGGATTAATTTTTAATTGCATTGAAAGTCAGCTGTCTTTATGACGAAGAGAGTTCCCATTCGTGATGACTTCAAATGCGTTGAGTGAATGTGTCCGACCCTAAAAGATGCTATGCACCTGCTGAATGAAAGAACCACAAAAATTGCCTTCAATTCGGTTAATCAAACTCCCCAGTCCAAATGGCGCCCGCAAATAGAATGCGAACAGACATCTGCAGACGTGGGCGCTGCTGGTAAAGAGGGGGTGAGATCAGACATGTCCATGGGGGGATGGGGAATATCCCCCGATGGGTCACATACCCTCGGCGAAAAAATGGTTGGGGCGCTGATTTTGTTCGCCAAGTATTAAATGTTCGCAATAAAAATTCATAGGAATACTTACAAAATAATGAGCAGATATCCCCTAGCCGGCCAACTTGCCCATGTCTGTCAAAGCGTGAGATAATGTATTCATGGTACAATCCGGTGGTCATGCTCGGAAATGACGCAATGGAAAGCGTTAATGGATCAAATTGTCCGTCAAATTTTAAAAGGAAGCGCGTAGCAATGGAAAGGGGGAGGAGAAAAGGAGATTGGTAGCGGGGACTGTGACTCCTTGAGATGTAGTCGACAAACCTTGCACGGATATCCTGAATCACGTTGGAATTACAGTACTCATACGAACAAAGCGTGTTTCGAAGCGGCGTCGTAGGCTAGGCATTTTGTGATGCGAAAAACGTAGTTTATGAATTAAAAACAAACTTCCGCCAGCAACGCCACAGACATGAACGTCAACGGCCAAGAAGCTGGGTAGGTTGCGGAATGGCGCGATACCGATGGTGACGGATGAAAACTATCTCGAAAATATTCCGCTCTTAGAGTCCTTTGAATAGGCCTAGGCTGAAGCAACTCGTGTCGACCCGTTGCGCGCTCAACTAGAATGCTGTCCAATTGACGTTCCACCTCTTTTCAGAGAACTGCTTCATTCAGTTTCAAATTTTCAATCGCCAGGAAAGAGTGAAAGAGCCACAAAGTCCAACAGGAAGTCTCAGAACGCAATATTATTGCCATAAATTTGAAGTATGACCTCGCCTGGCGGTTTCCAGTTGCCGTCGTTCGGCGCGTCGAAGGCGCCCGCCACAATGACAACAGCACCCACTACATCTGCAGCGGGAAGCTTGTTCGGAGGTGCTCCAGTGCCTACCTCTCAAGTCGCCGCGGGTTTTTCCGCATCATCGACGTTCCAGTCGACGGGCGTCGGCCTCGGCGGCATCAGTTCGAATCTGTCGGCGTCCGGGTCGAGTGCCGGCGGTGGAGTTGGCGGCGGTTCAGGAGACGCCAAGCCATCGGAAGGGAAAGTTCCGCAAGAGTTGGTCATCTTGGTGGACGAACTGAGGTCAGGTGGTTCATATACTCTCGGCTTGTTGTTAAAGGGCATTTCTGAATAGTGGCCGTTCATAAATTTCGTCACGCTGTTTTTGACCTTTTTGACACCCCACCCCCTCTAAGATTGCGTGCCTGAAAAATTTGTGCCTTTTTATGTAACTGATAATCGTTTGTTATATATTCGTTTCATATTGCAGGAAACGGCTGAAGGAGAACAAGGATCTGAGCGACCAGATTGCGACCACGTCAATCGAGCACATTAAATCCGTCGGCGATGAAGTGAAAGACGCGAACAAGTCGATTGCTGCTGTCGATGGCACTATCAGAAAACTGAATGCAAAATCCGCCGGTTCGTGTTAACTTCCGAGCGTGCTTTTTTAAATTACAGCATTTAAAATTAACTATTTTCATAGCAAACAGCAAGAAATCTGTAAATTCATGTGTTATTTTAAGAACAGTTAATACTTAAAGTTGTTTGTAAATAGTCCTTAGAAAACAAGTCTCTGTATGAGCAGCCATAATAAGACAGTTGACTGTATCTATGATGATTGATGGTGGTGGCACTTTTAGCTTCTAAATAAGTGCAAGCAGAATTTATAATTAGCACTATGTGAATGTATCATTATGAATCTCGTTAACAATTTGCTTTCATTGCATTTGAACGCTCGTCGTATTACTCATTAAATGTCATCGAAGATCACTGAACAGTTGGAAATTTGGTTGTACAGCATAGCGCTCATCGATGTGGTTCTGATTGGAGATTTGTTTGCAGCAACAAATATCATTCAGATACTTTTTGCAGTGCTAGCCGATGAGGCTCGAAACGACGTCCGTCAAGCCGAAACGGTTCAGCGACGACACGAGACCATTCCCACGCATTCCATTGGCGCCAATGCTCAGCCTGTCCAGTAAGTAAAGTTAAAGTTAATTTGCTTATTGTAATTGCAGTAATTTACTATCTTTTAAATCGCCCTTTGACCTCCAGAGTTTGCCTTACTGCTGTATGTTGCTGCAGCTCGCCTTGCAATAATAAATTCGAAAATTTGAGAATTCAATTCGGCGCCTTCCAGCCATTTATGGATTGCAATTACTATCTCTTTTCCATCTGTATTGGGGCTATACACAAATTACGTAACGCTTTTTAGGCCTTTTTAGACCCCCTCCCCCTCACATAACGCCTTCGTAACGCTGCATTTGGCCAAAACGACCCCCCTCCCTATGCTTAAGCATAGCAATGACGTCATCACGTGACGGGCCCTCTGCGACCCCCTCCCCCTCCCAAAGCGTTACGTAATATGTGTATGACCCCATTCCTTCTCCCGTGTGTATTATCGCAGGGAGAGTTAACATCCTTGACTCGAATCCAAAAAGATAGCCATTTGGATTGATTTGCTAAGCACTGGCTTCAAATACGCCAGCTTATCCATATCCATTCCAATTTGTTGTGCCTTTCCAGCTACCTGCACTCTCTGGCTGACTATTACGAGCAGTTGCTGACGGCGTACCGGGAGCAGCTGGCGACGGTGGAGTCGTTTGTGGCATCGCGACTGAACGACGAGATGTCCGACGGTCCCTCAAACGAGCAGCTGCTCGGCCATCTCAAACGAATGGACGAGACTTTCAAGCACGTTGCTGCCAACGCCTACGGCGTCCATTCGCAAGTCGAGGTCAGCCTGTTACCATGCAGAGATAGCCACGTGGGGTATGAGGGGGGTATATCAACCCCACAGGCACCCAAATCACCCTAATTGAAAAATGGGTTTGTATGGAAATCACCCCCACAGAGGGTCAGAAAAAAGTTTACACTGGATAGAATGGCACTTTTCCCGAAAAAGTGACGTCATATAACCCCCCCCCAGACAAAAAATCCGTGGCTATCTCTGTTATCATGTATTAGAAACGATGAACGTTGGACGAAGACAACTTTTATTCTTCCGCTTGTTCAGGATTGCGCTCTTATTAGCTATCTCTTTATATTCGTAACGAAACCTATTTGTTTTCCAAGATTTGATTGAGTGCCTTTAGTATAATTTGTGCTTATCAACGCATTGCTTAACAACGTGCCTGATTCAGGATGTCAAAGACGCTTTCATGCAATACCGCCGAGAATTATACGGTGCTACGGTTCCTAATCCGTTTGAAAAGAAGAAAGAAGGAAAGCTGCCGAATAGAATCGAAGGTACCACTTCTTTCCGTTGGAATCAAGTGCGTGTGCATGATAACGGATTGCATACTCTTTATTTCAGGCCCCGACCCATTCACGTCTCCGTCACAATCTGTTTTGATGAACATGGCGCAGATTCTCGGCAGAAACACCACCACTCAACAAACGAATCAAGGTTTGTAGTCAAATTTTGTGTACGTACATGTAGGTAGCAATAAACTACGTGCAAAGTATAGCTTTTAACTGGAGATATTCTGTTGGAGACTGCGTAACGGGATATTCTAATGGAGCGGCGCGGCGTGTAGTCAATTATTATCATCGGTGTCAACACGCAGAACGCCATGTTCTGTGCAGAACGCCAAGGAAAACTTGTATTGGGGACAAAATATGTAGCGATTTATTGGTATCCATTAATGCTGACCGCCACTTAAGTCGATTATGGGTTATATGTCTTAGGAGGCTGTTTGAAGATGTTTTTTTATCGAACATCGTGCGCTTTTTTGCATATCTTCCCTTTGGCGCGCTCGGTGAGACAGTTTGCGTATCCTGTGTATGGGGTCGTCCATAAATTACGTCACGCCGTTTTTGGCCTTTTTCCGACACCCCCCCCCCCTCCCGTCACGCTGCAGTCGACCTCGGTGACCCACCCCCTTCCAATGGTTAAGCATATCTATGACGTCATAGCGTCACGCGTTCGTCACAGGCCTTCTCAGACACCCCCTCCCTCCAAAAGCGTGACGTAATTTATGAATGATCCCTATCTATTCCATGGCTTCTTTACAGCTCCGTCGTTTGGAGCGAGTTCGCTGTTCGCACCAACTCAGCCGACATTCTCTGGTTTCGGCGCGTCCACTTCCGCCGCGCCCGTCTTCAAACCGTTCGGAGCGACCACGACGACCACTGCTGCCCCAACTATCCCGGCGTTCACCGGCTTCGGTATTTTGTTATTTTTCAAAATTTAGGGTGATCGTGATTTATGGAGTTTTCGTTCCCTTTCCGCAATTGACAAATTAAAAACGTTGATTCAATTGCTGAAGTTGCTTTGCTCGGTTGAAACATCGCCCGTCGACTATTTTGCAGTGCAATTTAACAATCTTTATTCATACGCAAGCGCTTAGAGAGCTTCCCAATTTGTCATTCTGTATATGATGCACTTTTTATCTTCTTAATTTCTCACGGCAGGATTGTTGTCTGATTCTAATTGACATGGTCAATTGCAGGTGCTTCAGCGACGGTGCCGACCACCGCACCGACGACGACGGCTCAGCCGGCCTTCAACTTCGGCAATACAATCAATTCTTCAATCGGCGGAACACTCTTCAGCGGATCGGCCGCCAAGCCGTTCGGCAAATAGACCATTTAGTTCCTTTGTTATGCGCATTCTATTCTCATTGTTGTTGGTGTATGAATTGCTTTCAACGGCAGCGTAGCACAGTGAAACTTTTCTTGTAAAAGCGCTGTTTTTAAAAAGGAACCTTTAAGTCAAAAAATAACTTTTTGGCTGTCGACCAAGTAAAACAAGTAAATGGAATCGAAAAAAATGTTCAATTTCGGTTCTTTTTAACAGATTTTTTATCTACCGATTTAGACAATTAGAGTAAGCAAATGTCTGCAATCTCTGCTCGACCATACACGAATCACTTTCTTTAATATAGTTTGAAATAATATCGAACTCTCACATAAAAGTTGAAGCCTGTTCACAGTGATTTTGATGAGTGAAGGAAGCTTGAATAGTACTCGAAATGAACTTTGCAGCCATTCAAGAACTGCCGATGATGTTATGACGCTATTGACTTTGTCTTCTTCGTTGTGTGTTTCGTTGTTCAATGCTGTCTGTGAAAGAAGTAAAACTTTGAATCAATCCATTTCTCGAGGGTACGGTAGATACTGTAATCTGTTATAACACACAGATCGCCTTTATGGTTATATTGTTCAATTTGGTGCTAATTTACCTCTCAGGTATGTTATTGACATCGCTCACTGATTCAGGCAAAGTATTTTTAATATCGGCTATTAGTCATGGGCAAGTCGTCGAAGGACAAACGTGACGTCTATTACCGACTAGCGAAGGAGGAAGGTTGGCGGGCGAGAAGCGCCTTCAAGTTGCTCCAGATTGACGAGGAGTTCAACATTTTTGAAGGTGGCTATTTCAGCTATTTGCTTGCGCGCGACATAGTTGAATGTCTGTCTATATATAATCTATCCAGTCATTCGTTGTTCGATCGGAGCGCTCTAAACGGAGCAAAACTCGCGAGTACACGTACAGCGTGGCTAGGGGTTTTGGTAGGCTGCGATGCGTTCAAGAATTCATAATATTAAAGCATGCAGTTATTGATTGAATTTGGCGTCACGGGAGGAGGATAAAACACCGAAAATAGTGGTGTCAATGAGCGTAGCGTCTTGCACATACCGTATTCTAGGGTGTAATAACACTGTGTTGCTATTGTTTCGAACCCTCTATATCCTGTGTTATTATTTCTGCGTGTGTTACTATTTTTGCGTGTGTTATTATACCCTAGAATACGGTATTAGCTTCTGTGCCTTCAATCTGGCTTGAAATTGTGATCCACTGGATATCATTAACCGATTTCACTTTCGCGATGCCGAATATTTTCTTACATGACCTTGATTCAGGTGTAACCAAAGCGGTGGACTTGTGCGCCGCGCCGGGCAGCTGGAGTCAGGTATTGTCGAAGAAGCTGCGACTGGAGCGTGAAGAAAAAGACCGAGAGAATGTGAAGATTGTCGCCGTCGATCTCCAGCCGATGGCCCCTCTGCCTGGAGTCATTCAGCTACTCGGCGATATCACACAGGTCGGTGGTTGTCTCTTCCAAAAGATAATTTAGGAGAGAGTGTGCTTAGTTCGGCTCAGCTCTTCGCGATTATTTTTCCCGACAACTTGAAGTTCCTTTGTCCATAACGCCGCGCAAATATCTCAATCGCAATCATTAGTTCACCGGTGCTGTTATTGTTTCAGACTTCAACGGCAGAGGAGATCATCAGCTACTTTGCTGGCGAGAAAGCCGACTTGGTCGTTTGCGACGGCGCACCCGATGGTAAAACTCATTAGCATAGCTATGGGGAAGCACGAGGCGCCCCTGGGCGACTTTTACCCCCTTAAAATGGATTGTCGTTATTGCTTATGTTCCGCGATTCTCCACCCCGGACGCTTAGTGTCCCCTTTAACTACGCTTCTGGAAGTACTAGTAGATTAGTTCGGCCGCGTTTTACGATGATTTGTGTTAAAATGGAGATTTTCAGTGACTGGTCTGCATGCTCTGGATGAATACGTTCAAAGTCAGCTTCTGCTCGCGGTATGCTGTTATCAATATCGATACTAATTTAATTTTGCAGTCGTACGTTACGCTTTGCTTTATTGCAAATCAGTGACGATCTATTGTATCGTCGATTATTCCATAGGATAGTTGACGTTTAGAAATACTTTTTGTTAACAAAAATCAAACCAGCGGCGTTGAATATCGTAAATGTCATTTTCAGGCGTTGAACATAACAACTCACGTACTAAAACCTGGCGGAACGTTTGTGGCGAAGGTATGACAAGTCGCTATCGATCGCTGACGTACAAAATTGTGATCTTACGCTTTGCAGATTTTTCGCGCTAAGGATGTGACGTTATTGTATGCGCAGATGAAGATATTTTTTGCTGAAGTTTTCTGTGCGAAACCGCGAAGCAGCCGTCAAAGCAGTTGCGGTAAGCAACCCGATTATTGATTGATAGCATTCGACAAGGGGGGGAGTGGAATGACTTTTTGCTTCAGTGCTTCCCTAATCCCGACCCTTGATTGCTGACCACAGTTACTGTAATTCTTTTTTTCAGAAGCATTCGTTGTCTGCAGGACCTATCAACCGCCCGAGGGCTACATTCCGACAATGAAGAATCCTATGTTTGCGCCAAACTATGGTAATTGTTACAATTTTTGCAACGTACACTCAATTTGGTTTCCGCATTGCTTGCACGTTATTGTTAACCCCTTATATAGTGAGTATAGCTTTTCTTATAAGCGCTTGCACAGTGCTTTTATACGTGGGAAAGGGGCGCTGCAACTATCTAAATCTCGCCCTCAAATGTCGAAAAACCGTTGCTCGTTGTCCGCTTATATTTCTTGCTGTTTCTGTTTCCAATTAAACATTTTCAACTTCGTTGACGGACTAAACTTTCAGACGAAGAAGTGAACCAGCTCACCGGCCCGAATCGGGTGATCGTTCCGTTCGTGACGTGCGGCGATCTGAGTGGATGGGACTCGGACATGACGTACGGGCTGGAGCTGCCCGAGTTCGGTGACAAGTACGTCTACCGACCACCCACGCAGCCTCCCACCCAGCCCGCCTACCAAAAAGCGTGTCAGCTGAAGAAATCCGATCTGCTTGCTAAGGTTTGTTAACTTTTCGTACTCTGTTTGACGGTCGGCGCACTGCTATGGGGCTATACACAGATTGCGTAACGCTCTTTTAGGCCTTTTTAGACCCCCTTACGTAACCCCTTCGTAACGCTGCATTTGGCCAAAACGACACCCCCTTCCTATGCTTAAGCATAGCAATGACGTCATCACGGGGCCTCTGCGACCCCCTCCCCCTCCTAAAGCGTTACGTAATTTGTGTATGACCCCTATCCTCAGGGCCATTCCATTGTTTGATCTGTTGTAGTCATGACTTCATAGGGAGGGGCGACTAAAATACAGCCGAAGTTTGAACCTGTAGTTTGCATTTTGATAACCGTTACGCGCGCAAACCTGTCACCTTATGCACTGCTGCATTTATTTCTCAGTTCTGTCCGGCTATTCGTAACAAACGTGTGCCATGGCAAGTTCTTTCTTAAAAGAACTGGAGCTTATTTGAACCGAATTGGCGACTAGCCAAAGATTGCAATGCAGCGTAGTATTCCTTATTGTGGGCCAATTCAGCTCCGTTGGCTTTATTCGACAAGTCAGTTGAGGCAGCTTTTAGTTACATTTTAAGTCACTTTTAGTACAGCATATGCACATATACAGTATGTCACTTTTCTTCCTCTCCTCGTTCATTCCCATTCAAATTTCAACATTATTCAGGCGCAATGTGAGCGTCCACCTGATGTGGTTGCTGTGAGAAAAGCGAAGAAAGAGAAACAGAATTTAAGTGATGATGGAATTAGTGACGATTTGACGAAAGCCTTCGCCGAATGCTTTTTATTCGGCGACTCATGATGTACTTTTAATGCAATCTTGTTGTTGATTTATTGTTGCAGTTTGAAAATACATTACACTGTTGATTGCATATTGTATGGTAAGCGCTAGACGTAACCGATCGTCGGCGGCTGGGGGTGATATGGTATCATTATTTTTGTGATCACAACATTTTTCGGGCTTACACGGAGTAGAATGAGGATTTCGACCATTTGAAGGAAATAATTGTACGTAGATCGACATCCCCTGGGTGTCGGGGGTGTCGACGCTCGAGGGGATGTGCTTGTGCAGCCAGTGACCTAACAACAATATAACTGCTCGAGCGCTATAGCTGCAGAGGGACAGCAGCAGACCTGGGCGTGGAGGGGGTTGGGGGGTGCCCACCCCCCTCCAGCCGAAAACCCGTGCCCACCTCTGGATAGCAGCTTGACAGAGCTAACACGAATCAAGTGACAGATCAAAATGAAATGCAATAGATCTCTGTGAATGCACGATGCAGCATATACCAACTGCACTCTGATAATTGTTGAACACTTGATTCGACCATGAAGCCATTCCTGACGGTTGATCGTTCTTGGCTTGTCACCAAAATCACAATGCAAAGCGGTGCTTATTTGACTCCTGACGGAACTGCTGTGAGCAAAACGATATGTTATGCCTCATTTCTGACCTCTCGCATCGGCCTCGGTCTTTTTCTGTAAGAAAGAATAGAAATTGTGTCCCATGAATAGCAATTGTGCTCAGTGCGGCAGGAACAAACCGCATGTATTACAGCTGTTTCAACAACTGGACACCGCATGGTGATAACTTTTGCTGGCGAACTACGACC
>JAQGAX010000125.1:0-23414 GCA_034698105.1 Plectus exinocaudatus | reverse complement strand
TTTACCTCCGACCAGTGACCGTAGACCCAGCGCGGGCAGGGCGTTCGGTTGCACTCGCGTTCAGTCGTCTCCTTGGGCATCGACTCGCACTGGCGATCGTCCAGTCGACGGTTCGACTGATCAGCGCACATTCCTTCGCGGCGACTGATTCCACCGCCGCACGAAGTCGAGCACTGAAATGTCGAAGAATTAAACTTCGGTCACATAAAATTTCTGTATATGGGCTTGTTATTATAGATTCATCTGGCTCCAATTGGGTTCTATACAACAATTACCCAGCTAGCAATAAACGAGAGAAACGTGGCAAAACGTTTCATATCCTCCCTCCACCACGCCCATGTCTACCTTCAGGCTACCAACCCTGCCCATCTCTGGCAGAATCTCTCGTCCGAAAGCTGTCAAAACACAAACCTCGCTCCATTCGGTGTAGGCCCAGCGATGACCGGCGCAGTCGCTGTAGCAGGCGACGCGCTCGGGCGGCCGTGGCAGGTTGCGGCAGTGGACGTCGTCTGTCTGTTCGACGCGCTGGTTGCTGACCATCTGCTTGCCGCAGAAGCTGCGCTGATGTCGCTCGCCGTGGCCGCATTCCACCGAACACGCCGACGCCGCCTCCGTCTCCCATCGGAAATGATACAGCCATTAAATATATGAACTGAACATATGTAGTTCAGATGTTAAAACAGTGGCGGATAATGCGAAAGGTCGCTGGTTCAAGTCACCTACTGAAATTAGCGTCTCCCTCGTTATTCATTCAATTACAAGTAGATTATTTAGACAGTAATCTTCTTTAACTATAATTACACAGTTAAGACCTCGTAAAACATCAAACGATGATAAATGCTGTGCCCGTTAAAAACAGAGTGGACCAGCGCCTCAGTTGAATTTTGCAACAACTGATTGTTGATATCAGGGACATCGGTAATAAAACAACCACCAACTCTTCATGAGTGAAAGGAAGTCACTAGCTTATCGAAAAGGGAAGCAAAGATTAAACTGAATTCTTACTTAATGTGACAGTCGATGTTGCACATTCGGTCCTGGGTTGTTGGCTGCCGATCGGTACAGTGACGATCGTTCACTTCACGGTTCGTGCCGGCATCCACACAGATGACCACTTGACGCTGTGATCCTGAAGAAAGTCAGGATGTAACACTGACTGACAACTCTGCCTCTCCGTTGTGAATGAGAGCATACCTTGACAAACAGCGGAGCATTCGGTCCAGCGATCGCCGACTCGCCAGTAAAAGTCGCGATTAATAACCGTCGGAGTTTGGCGCTGACCGGCGGCGGGCAGCATGTACTCGTAGTGGATATCGGGTGCGTACAAATTTCCGACGGAGAGAACATGCAGGTAGATGTCGGCGCGGATGGGGCCGGTTGCGTTGATCCGTTCAACGACGTGGTCGCTGCCGCTGTACTCGAGCACCGCGTCCAATACCTGAATCAGGTTAGGATACTGTAACAGATATTATGTTGTATCATTAGAGTCAAAATTTTGCATAGAGCAAATAGAAATTCAAATCGAACACCGTAACTCCCATTTATCAAAAATAAATGCGTTGACAATCCATTTCAGAATATTTCAGGCTCATCACTGACCTGAATTTGCTGTCGGAACACGGACACCTGGTAGTGCCCATTCAGAATGAACTCGCCGTTTGAGTTCCGCAGCGCTGAAAGTAAGTCCATTATGATTTGATAAAAGCAATAAACGAAAATACTACACTTAAAGCTACTGTCTATTCTGACGATATATAATTTGCGTACAGCCCCTTACCCAAATAGTTGTCATCATCCTTGTGGCCATTCCATCCATTCTGTCGAATATCGATGTTGGCGGAGCCGGAGGGGATCTTCATCACCTCGTTGTAGCCGAACGTGCCGCGCTCGTTGTAAGTACCCTTGACCATCTGACAGCTGGTGCCGTCCCCTCCGCAGATGCCGCATTTGTCTCGTCTGCGATCGGAGCCGAGCACGTGGTCGCAGCCGGCCGGGTTGCAGGTGCCGTCGATGCACATGTTATCGCCCTCGCGGTCGCACGGCGTGCCGTCCGTAACCTTGTCGGCCAGCAAGTAGAACGCTGCCGATCCGTCCACGCGGCAGTACAGTTTGCACCGCTCGTTCTCGCTGACTAAAAAGGGATTTGGAATCGATTAGAGTTGTTCAAAATTTATATTCATGACATGATCCATTTCAAAAACGATCAAGAAATCGCTTACTTCCGGCGTACTTAGGCAGCCAGCGGGTGTTTGCAGGAACACCATGGATGCCGACATTCTTGTCATTGTATTCGGCGCACTGAACTTCGCGGAAGCCCGGCGTATCCCACGGGCAGTCTTGCACCTGGCATGGACGGTAGCGAGTACGCATACCGATGCAATAACGACCGCCGTTTCGTGGTCTGTAATCGTCCGATTCGCGTTCATATCAAGCATACATATGCGACAGATTGTACGCGAATGAATTACAATTGAACAATGAAGTGAAATCAATGCAAGCATTCGTGAAGGAATGGAAGACATGAACTGGACTAGTGGAGATGTTCACCCGACTATTGCGAAGTTGCCCCAGAGTCTCACTATTCCTCATATGCTCGGCTGGAATCATCTAAAACCGTCTGTGTCACCAATGAGTGAAGTAAATCTGTTTCATTGCAACGCTTGTGTAACTTGAGGTATAATCTTTCCGAAGACAGCTCTAATCGTTCACCTCAAAGCAGTTGCAAGAAATTCAGGCCAGAACATGCAGTAACCGCTGCCGAGTCCACCAGCACTGATGAACCAAAAACTATGTTAACGCTCCCTTATCACTCACGTCACTTCTCAAAAGCGTCCCCGGACACACGCTTAGCTGTTCGTGCGGAATCAGCCACACTCCACGGTAGTCGTCCATCACCGACAGAGTGGTCGTTGAAGGTCGTCGATCAGTCAATCGCCGATGGCCAGCACAAAGAAGGGGAGGAGGCAGGCGCCCGGAAGACAAATCGTCGGCGGCGACGAACGACGGTGACGAACGACTAGCCGCGAGCCGACCCGACAGGTGACTGCTGCGGAAACTCCAGCGGCACGCGCGGCGCCCAATTGATGACCCTCGTAAGCAGCCCTTCGTGCGCACAAAGGAGTTCGCACAAGTGCTCAGACCGTTCTGTCAGGCATCCCGCAATTCTGCTGCAGAAACGAGCGACGAAGAACAAGACGCAAAATGTGGGCGGGGTATAGCTCACAGTGATAGTGTGCCGGAAATACCTCGGGCGGCGTCGACGGTGGAGATGCTCGGAATAAACGTCGCTTTCAAAAGCAGAATTTTTCTTTTTGCTTTTTATACTGAAGATGAGAAATGGATCGCCAAATGGACCTGTCTAGTACAAATTACAATGCCCCGCTTGAGTGAGTTCAACTTCAAGCAACTCTGCGTGGCATCAAAGCTGAGACATTGCAGCATCAAGATTGCATTTCTGAACTGAACGGAGCCAAAGTAGTCTCAAAACACGGCCCCTCACTTAACGTATCCTCCACAACTATTGCAATACTTCACTCAGTCGTCTATGAGACAGTGAGGCGAAAATAGAAGATTACCAAATCCTGTTCCTCTAATACTGGTCATTCAATTCACAGGTCTACCTTGCTCTAATTACAGAAGAACGCGTGCGTGCCGTGCTGTATTTAGTACACATGCACAACGCGTTAGAGAGTAGGTTTCAAAGGATTGCGTTGTGGCGTGACTGATCGATTGATTGAATGAACAAAGGGAACGATTTGGAATGTGCAAAACGCGAAAACAGAGGCCGAAAATTACGGGCTAAGCAGGCTTATCATCGAAAGTCGACAATGCCCGATTTCTGCGACCAATTATCAAGAATAACTGCGAAATAGTGGGATTTTGATATGGTTAATCGCAAAAATTCTTGGTAATTGATCGCAAAAAACAGAGAGAGAAAGAGAAAGGGAAGAATGACGTACGCTGGATTGTCGCAGTCGCGGAGGGCCTTTTGGACGCCGCCGCCGCAGGTGCGCGAGCACTCGCCGTACTCCTTCCATTCGCCCCACGCGCCGTCCGTCGTGTGCATCTGCTGCGGGGCCATGCCTACACACTGTCCTTGATGGCACCACTGCAAATGAAAATAATGTTAAAGTGTTCATTGTATTCGCTTATCGTATCACACATCGTATCACACAGTTCCCGTGTGTTCTCATTAATCGATAGTACCCTCTATGCAAAACGTTGTGAGAGCAATATCTGCTTCGCCAATGAAAGTTACATTAATGGTACGCTTACCTGGTTGTCCCCGCATTTGGTGCCGTCTGCCCAGGGCATATGCTGAGTTCGACATCCCATTTGATATCCGTAGTAGGTGGCGCACCACAGGCGTTTGCACGAAGGCTGCAATAACAAAGAGATAATTATTACTTTCGTACATGCACCAAGTGCCGGAAGTGGGGGGGGGGGTTCAAGTATAAGTCTGCTAAAATTTAGTGAATTTCCGGTGCACCGACCATATCTTTACTGAAAACTGGAGGAGGGTGGCTGAAGCCTCCGGCCCCCTCTAGATTGCAATAAATAAAATTGTACCATGTAGGGACAGAGCTCGGCGCTGTTTCCGAACACGAACTGGCACTGCCTGTCGGCGCTGAACGTGGTGCCGGGCAACGGATATTCGAACATCTTTTCGTAGTACTTCCTCTCCACCGGCTGATCATAGATGCACTGCGTTTGTGCTCGGCTGTTGCTGAAAAACGACACCAATCGATTTCAGAAGACGTAAATTACTTGGATCACATCCGTATGCACAATGTGGGTTCAGTAATCGACAATAATTACCGTATAAGACTCGTAGAAACAAATTTTGATTGCAACTACCTTACAAAGAACGAATTAGTGATTACCGTATCTTTTAGAAACAGTTACAGTATATGTTACCAATACAGTATACGGTATATCATGTAGGTTTATAATAGTCATCGACGCTTACTCGAGAAACTTGCTGAGCATGGCGGCGCTGCACGGCGACCACGACCATGGGTGTGTGTTGTACTCGAGCGTTGGCGCCATGATGTGGTAGTTGTTCTTGTTCAACGCCATGAACTGAGCACATTTCTTCTCGTCATCATGAGGAATGTTGAAGCTAAAATTGTAATTACAGCGTTCCAACGCATATTCTTAAAGTAATAAAGCACTGCGACTTACATGTGTCCTAATTCGTGCGCGATAGTGAAGGCTGCGCTCAGTCCGTTGTCCTCGATGATGGCGCAGCTGCGGAACTCGTCGCACATGGTGCCCAGCTCGGCCAGGCCCAACGTGTCGCACTTCCCCGGCCCCCGACAGATGTCATGTCTGAAATAGTCATACATGCTCGCCGCTGCCCACAAGAAAAGCAAATACAGTATGGTATAAATTAGATGATGGCTACTTGCTAGTGATTATTTTTTTCTGCGAGCTTGAGCTCTTGAGTACGGAAAGAATATTTTTATATGGCTACAATTGGTTATTGGCTAATTTCGGTCGACATTTTCGAGTGAAAATTTTCCCAATTGCACGTTAATCGATGCAGAGTTATGTGTTCGATAGAGACCCACCCCCTCCCCTCTTTCTACCGCTTTACTAAGAAGATTCCATTTATCCTTCGAGTTTTACCGCAGATAAACATTAATCTTCAATCCTTATCAAGAGATGCTTCCTGCGATGGAGAGACCAGCGCAGATGAAGCTGTTTATTGGAGGCTAAATACCTGCCGTAGCGGAAGGGGTTGGGGGTGCTTACATGTACCACCCTTGGATTTGTTTAATTCCAGAAGCCGCCCTTGTTCTAATCGATTTGAGACGTGTCAGTCAATAATAGCGCTTTGCTCAAGCTCTCTTCCACGGGAAGTCTCGATCGTTGATTACTGCTTGCTTCGGCAAGTATCTAACCCCCATATATTACCGTACTTGGGCAGAGCTCTCCTCCTAGTCTCAGGGTCCTCCCGATAACCTAAGCCAATCGAGCCACTGGTGTCTAGTTTTGGTATGATCGACTTAAAAACGCCCACGACAACCATTAGCCAGCACATCTTCCTTCCAATGTCAAGTAATAAATATAATTCTTCGTGCAATTGACCCACACTTCGACCCCTCCCGTAATAAACGCGATTCGCACAGTATCAGCAGCTACAGTACTCCAAATACAGTACACTACCAATATCGAATCTCATACAGTACCTCGTGAGCAGGATGGCGACGTCATGATGGTTGGGACTATCGTCACTTGGATCATTGTAGCTGGCCTGCCAGCGACAGAACTGCTGGAGCGTGTCTTGAGCGTTCTCACTGATTGACGGCCCGGCCTGTTCGTGTTTCAGGATCACCAGGCGCACCACCACCACATTGATGGCCGCTCGCAAGCTCGGATGTCGGTAAATGGACGCCACCTGAATTAGATATCAATGTAAAGCCTTATTAGAAGTTGTAATTATAAATGAAGCGTGCAATATTTTCGCAAGAGCACTGCAGAAGAATTCAAAACTGTTCAGGTAAATTATTATTTTTTTAAATTTGTAAGATTATCATTGAAAAAGGTCATGAAATGGCTAGCAGTGAGATACCCAATGGTATTTACACTAATGTTAAGTCAAACTGCATACTAAGTCAATCTGTTTTATTGGGATAAGAAAAAATGGTCACACTTGGGTCAAAATCGCTGCGCAGTCTTTCTCAAATTTACGCTGCAATTGAATACCTTGCGGCTAACTTTCCTAGTATTACTGCAGTCTCCTATTTTCTTTTCTACTACTATTACTACCGTTCTACTATAAATATTTTTACCGTGGAGAAAAGTGTGAGCACGTAGTTCTCGAGGTTGCCCTGGTGGTACTGGAGCATCTTGACGTCGGTCACGACCATCACCTCGACGTAGTGGTCCCAGGAATTAGCCGACCGGCGGGCGCGAGCTTGCCGAGCTGCAAAACGAATCATAGTCCACAATGCTTTGGAAATAGCTTGCAAACGACGAGTTATAAGGAAAGGTAGAATAGACTACTGACGGGACTGCAGTGCAACGCTCCAGGGATGGGGGTATTTCGGAACTGCAAACGCAAATGCAACTATTGTAGTTGCAACATTCGCAAATGCTTTATGAAATACCCTCCCCTGAGATCTTGAGGTGCGATCAACAAAACTGCTCTACCCGAACCAGAACCGTGACATCTACTGGCAGCCCGCCTATTATTGCTGCAATGCGTGTAATCGATGAGTGATAAGCACAGTCCTCCCATCAATCCAGATTATGCACTGCGTGCAATCTCCAGCAATTTGATAAAGTGCAATCTCGAATGCAGCGCTCGAAGGAGCGAGCATAGGCCAGTCATCTCAATCTCACAGTGCAGACCGCACCGGAACGAAGCTTGGAGACTGGGTGGCGCAAAAACACTTGACACCCCGGCGACGGCCGCCGCCCTCCCCGCTCGCCGCCAGGTCCGGAATCCTTGGCGGCCAGTCACCGCCACCCGCACTTTCACACCCGCCCGCGCCCCCCTCTGTCATCATCGTCGAGCTGGCTGCCGACTGCTTCACACTCTCGAGTGTGCGTCGCCCGCGCGTCTACCCTCTCCCTCAGCTTCCCCATGAGTCAGACATGGGTGGGTATGTACCCCTAAGGGGTATCATACCCTTATACCTCGACGGGCATTTGCATAGGGACATGAAACATTTGGCGACAATTTTAAAAAATGGCTGCCAACTAGGCGGCAATAATGCTTGGGGGTATTTATCCCCCCAGCCGGCCGGCTATACTTTCCTAGCGCCTATGTTTGCCTTAGGGGTCCCTGGGGATCTGAGGAGGGGATTAGTACGATTATATTCCAAACAACAAAAATCTAGCAGGTTTGGCAAGCGGGAAGATCAAAAATATTCAAATTTTGGAGGAAAAATTGAATGTTCGTCAAATCTTGTCTCATTTTTATAATTCATCACACAACTACAGTTCATGCATGCGATGTGTCAGCCTCTTTTCCCACCGATCTTTCGCCTCAGTCTTTTTTCGCGCCACATCGACATGCGAGACAACAGCTGCCCACTCTCACACAAATGCTGCCGAACTGCGCAACTCGGCGTTGATTCAAAAAAAGTGTGGCATTGCTTGTGCTGACGTGTATTTGCGCAAGTAGGGCATTATAACACGGCTGCACTATGGATCAGAAATCAGTTGGGATCCGGAACGCCTTTTTCCCGTCATTGGGCGTCACATCCAGAAAAAGTGACCGAGCTGCATTGTTGTCGTGTGTGTATTTATTTGCACCAGCAATCCAACAACTCGGCAAAAAACCCGAAGCAGTTGAGTCAGAACAGGACGATTCCTACACTCAGAGAGCATCGCATACTGGATTGTTTTCTCAAAAAAACCACATTGTTTACGTTGGTGCCTCTGCTTCCACCAAGTCTAGAAGAAAAATTCAGTCCGCCCCCGATTGAGGCTATTCCAGAGCATCCTCACTCGAAGCATCCTCTCCACTTCACACATTCTTCCTTAAAATAACAATGACGTTGCATTGTCAGCGTAACCTCTCCAAGTCATCAACGGCGATGGCAGAAGCCAGGGGCGTATTTCACAATAGTATTGTAAACACAAATGTTATAATTATAACGGCGGGAAGTCTGGTGATTGGTTAGCTGTGACATTCGCGTGACGAATTATCCCACACACATCACAACTGACCAATCATCGCCCTTCCCGCAATTATACTTGCAACAGTTGTGATGAAATAGGCCCCGGACGGCAGATGGCAGACGAACACGCCAGTCTGTTCCAAGAAACCGCGAAGATTCCGGGAAGCCCCAGACAGCGCCCATAAACCGCCCCTCGATGGTCTTTTTTTTGACCTCGCGCGGGCGGCTCTGATGCGCGGCGGTAAATCAGCGAATCAGCGCCGGCCGACTGCGTTAGCGGCAGGCCCATAATCGCTGGCGGACGGAAGCAGCGAGCGGACCGCCGGTCGGGATCACAGTCCCGGGCGCATCTTTGCACGCCCTGTCGCGCCGAATTAACCGCCGATGACACGCACTTCCCGGAAGGAGGGTGGGCGGTCGGGATTGGACGAGCAAGCATTCCACCGTGCGCGCAGCAAGTTTTTGCCACCCTCCGACGAGCGCCGACCGTGTCTTCGGTATTTTACGCGCCGCCTTTGAGCGCTGCGCCAAGAGCGCCACGCGACAATGCTCACAACTGTCCACCAAAAAAAGATCCCATCGTCGACATGTATATCAACATGTCACAATGAGAACACCAACAGACACGGCTACGAGGAGCTTATGTCAACAAGCAATGGCAACGCAGCCACAACGAAATGTTTTCTAAAAATGTGACGGTAGCTAAGCTCGATCCAGGAATCAACGAAGTAACGCTCGGAAAATGGCCTTTAATTGTAGAATTACAAATTGTCTTGAATTGCAAAATTTGTAGACAAATATGTCATGAAGAGCCGAAACCTCTCTGAAGTTTAAACCCGAGATCATAGCATGTTTGATAAACTGCGATCACACCAGTCAGTCCATTGAGGCTTAAGGTGCATATACCCCCCCCCAGCCGTCGACTCGTCCATGTCTGACGCGACGCGTCCGTGCTTGCTCAGCGCATACCTCCTCAGACTCAACGCGCACGACAGCGGCAGCAAGCAGCAATCGCACGTCATCAACAAACACAGACGCTCTCAGATGCGCTGCTCTGCCGGCCCAAAAATAATCCCCCTTCCACCAGCAGTCATCGCTGTATCGTCGCCCAGCCAGCAGTCTCGCACGCAATCCCATCATTATCACGGACAGGAAAAGCGGTGGGACATAATGTAATTCCCAGCACGGTCAGTTCCGGCACTGTCTGCAAAATGTGGAGACGAAAACGGCAATAGTTAAGATGCGACAGGCGCCCCATGTATCCCACAACGAAAAGGTTCACTGCACCCTCGGTTGCGGCAATTGTGACGCAATTATGGACACCCCGCCACAGACAATGAACGGTGCCTGGTCGAGGTCGGCGAAAAGCGAGCGATCGGTCAGCGCCGGTCGGGCGCACTCGCCAATGCGATTCATTGCTTACCGGTCACGATTATGATCTAATGCCATTCATTGCGCTCAGAGCCCATATGGCCTGCTTCGCCTTTTGCAAACAGCGATGAAATGCAATCCAGCGCATATGGAAGGAAGCCGGACGCTTTAATCGCCGCTCCAATAAAAAGACCCAAGTAGTGCGCGATATATCACTGCAGTAATCTGACCCAAACGTGCTACTAATCGGACTCTACGATGCGCCCGAGCGAATCGGCCTTTTTGCCCGTGCCCCTTCTCTTCAAGATAGCGGCCCGAACGTGTCGGACATTGGCATATAATTCTTTCGCTTTCTCTATTGGCCCAGCTGCTAATCGTTAATCTCGTTCCGCGCTGCAGCACAACATGCGCATTTCATTGCTGCTGCGCGCCGTGTTGCCGAACACAACGCCGGGCGGGGCAGTTGGCGAATCGGCGGCGCGGTTTGGGCGGCGCGCCAAACGATCGGCCCCTGCCCCCTTCGCCGCTAATCGGCGCCAGCTGCGGTCGGAGGTCGGTGGACGATGGACCGGTGCTGCGCGGGTCGGCGATGAGAACACGGCTAAGCTTTTGATCGACAAATATTTGCAGGCGCTGTGGCGCGGCAGCGAGCCGACGAGTGCGGCGACTTGCGCGCGACAAAAGTAGCGCATTCTTCGCGTCGCGCCAGCGTGCGTGCGTCACTCCAAACGCCAGGAGAGGCAGGGAGATGAAGCCGCGGCGCGATCCGGTCCCGATCTCGGGCCAATCGCCGATGGAATCCCGCGCGCTTCTCGACGACACGGGTCGGAGCGGAACCGGTCCGAAGCCGGCGGCACCGCCGGCCACCCAGCCAGACATCCAGGCACCGCGGCGCCGTTTCTCTGTTTATTTCTCGCCGCCGCCGCCGCCTCCTCCGAGACGACGCACCACAGGCCAGCTCTCTGAGGCTTAAAGCCGGTGCGCGCACAGACGTTTTTGTTACCGGCGCGACGACACAGACACCGCGACGACACCCGCCTGTCCGGCCAGCCAGCCGCCGCGCCCCAGACTTCCGCCGCGCGCGCCGCCTCCGGTCGCGCGCGGCACCCCGATTGTTGTTAGCCGCGCGCTAACAACATATCGTTGACCATCGCCCTTCTCGAGTCCACCTTTTCTTCGGAGAGAACCATACATGCAGCTCCACATACGCAAAGACAGCGAACGAACGGCGGTAGCAAATGATTGCAATGAATGCATGAACGATTGTTCGCAATTGAAACAAGCGATTGGTTCATTAGCTGAGCGCCAAAAAACAATGTTGGTCCCTCGCAGAACCCTTCTGATTCTTTCTCTGGCGGTCGCGATGCAATTCAGCACGGAGTCACACTCGATTGGTGGTGGGCGGTGGGTTTCGATTCGACGTGGACCGCTGCCAACTAGCCTGATTGCCGACTGGCACAGGATGTGCAGGATGTCCGCCAGGGCGAAGGAGCGACCGTCCGAATTCCTTAGAGCAGATGCGGTCGGCCGCCGAATCGAGGAAAGCGACGATGCATCGGAACGGGGAACGGACGGCCCTCGGGCCGGCGCATTCAGCTCGGCGCCGCTCGGTCGGCAAAATCCGTCAAAAAAGACCGTATTGTTCGGCGACGCTTTGTCGGCTCGGCTAATACAGGCGGTCGTTTTTGCGCGCAAATACCGACGTGTCCGACCACCCATTATGCAACGCGGAGAATGTGAAAAAACAGAAGTGGAGAAAACGAAAGAACGGGGCACAGGGTGGTTCTGCTTCCGGGCCGACCGCCGCCGGTTGCAAGACCTCAGCAGCAAATGTTGGCGCACAACAGGCGCAAGGCACGTACCCCATTCATAGAGGGTCAAAAAATTCTTCAAGCGGCAATGCATGGGATCGGGCGCATTCCCAAAGCCCACCCCCGGTCTCACGTCCACGCCGAATCGTTCGAGCCCAGACGAGCGATGCTGACATGGGACACCCGTTTGGCATACTTGGGCAAGCTTATCTATTTTGCTTCCAAGACTATATAAATAGAATAGTTTTATAACGTCATAATTCCATCCGCATTGAAACCGACGCAGCTGCGCATCATTAAATCGATGGTTGTGTCTCCACGCTGTGCGAAAGTGACGGTTGTAACTGCCGAGAAACATGCGCTCTCGCTTGTCGTGTAGTCATCATCGAGCGCAGCCCGTACCCGGCGCCCCGCCTGCTACCAGCTAACCAGTAGTATCAACTCACAGAGTAGCTTTTTTCTTTTTTTCAATCTCTGTCTCCCTCTTCACTCGCTCTTGAGAAAGGTATCGAGCCGCCCCGAGCGAACAAAAAATTTCGCCGACCGACGGGCGCGTGGCCCACGAGTGCCAGTCTGTAACCGGTCTTTTTTCTCCCTTCCCCACCTTCCGACCCCGACGGGGAGACCTACGCACTGAAGGATTGCAGCAGCCAGACGTCTAGAGCATCACCCCTAGCCGATCACAGATGAACGCTGCGCGCAAGCAGAGTACATAGAGGGCTCGCGCAAAGAAAGGAAGGCGCAGAGTGCGCACTACAATTCACTTCAATTCGTGAAGCCAGACCATCAAATGCGTTGCCTCGATAAACAAGAGATCGGTCAAAGCTGCCAAAGCTAATCAAACCTAATCCCAAAATTTTGGCTGAGAGGTGATAAGTACTCAGTCAATAAACCATTTCTAATAATGCAACGGCCTGCAAATTTTCCGTCCGGGACCTGCACTACCGTTTCCCTCGCCGACAGCTCTGCCTCCACGTAGTGAAACCGAGAATGCAACTTACGTCGGTAATCCTCCTCGATCCAATCCGGGTCGTCGTCATCAGCATCTTCAACAGAATTGCGGTCGTCATGGCGGTGGTAATCGTCGTCGGCAGATGGCAGAGAATCGGTGGGATTTTTTTGTCGCAAGATTGTCACATCATCGTATCTATGGAATGCTTGAGATCGGGCTTTGTACAGTAGATGCGGTTTCTGACCGCCTTTCCGCCTAGTCCGCGAGTCGGGATCGGACAAGCCGCTGAGCGGTTCGATCATGTACGTCCCGTTGGGCAGCGCCAACGTGCCGAACTGAAAAAAGCAATTTTTATGTTGAAAATCTGCATTGCAAACATATTGTATATGAAAAAATTGCGCACTGCGATATTTTTAGGGCTACGCACATTTCGGCGCATATTGCCGCGTTTTGTGAACAATAAGCTAGAATTGATGAGTTTTAACCATTCCATTGCAACGCACAACGTATTGATTCTTGGTAATTGTTCACAAAACGTAGTGATTTGCATCAGAGTGCGTAGCCCTTTTGTCAGTTTTTTTGAATAATGCAGCACGCTGGGAGACATGCAATACTGTATCCCTGCCGAATAAGCAAACAAAATAAAGCGATAAAATTGGAGCATAACGAGACACAGTAGTCAACTCCCCTCCTGGCACCCTTTCAAAATCGAACGACAAGGAAATAGAGGCGAGAAAACGACCCCATCTGGAATAGTTCGTTCTGCCGCCGTTTCAGTGATTTGCATCCGCTCTTTTATCTGTTCCGATCCAGGCGCCAGCCCTGCTTTACAAGTTCGCAATAATGTTGCCAAATCTCAGCGTCAGAGAGACAAGATCAACAATGACATTAGCTTGAGGTCTCGACGGAATTTAATTGAAAAATCGAATTTGAATAATCCAAATGCAGTAATTTGCACAAAAGCTTGTTTGGAATGGTTTGCATACAGCAGTTATCGATTTTATCTCAGACACGCTGAGAGTTTCATGCTTATAACACGTGCCAACCCCTTCTGAACAGTGCGTCATTAGTGCGCAAGTCGAACGTAAAACTCAACGGCTACACCGGCTTATCCTCGTCTGACCAGAGATTATTAGGCGCAAAAACGAGGGGCGCGCAACGCGCCGAGTTTGCACAACGACTGTGGTATGACGTTTTTGTGCCGCTGCTCGCTCCGCCACTTGAGGTGCGATGATGACAGTGGTTTTTTTTGTGTCCTGCACGGTCCTGACAAAAATTTCAGCACCTTGATATGGACGTGGGACGTGGGATATGAGGCTGGGAGTATACTGCCAGTCGGCCCGCCCAGACACCCAAACACTTCACAAAGGAAACTACTATTTGCTATCTCAAAAAAATTGAAGTTGCCATTGCTTCAATGGCAAATACTCCGAACCACTGATCGGAGCCTTTCCTGTCATATGATAAGGGTATTGCAGCAAGTGCTGTGATTGGTCAGTAGTGACGTGCGCGGAAAATTGACCAATCATCACACCGCAACTGCAACTGTTGCAAAGTTTTGTGAAATACCGTCTATTGTAATGAAGTGTTTTTCTGCACGCTGCCCGGCGACTCCCATGCTTTGTGCCCATGCCTCTGAGGTGTTTTTCAGCGTGCTCTGTGGCGATCCCCCAAAATGCCACTCAGCGCCCCCTCCACCCAATAACGCCAACAGGTGCAGGAAATCTCACTCAACCCGTCAGTGCTCCTGCCCGGCTACGCCGAGTGACTGTTGCGCGTGAGTGAGCGGCTGTGCGTGATGGACGCGGCGAGATAGAGACGCGAGTGACCGCCACAGTGCCACGTTCCATCGCATAATAGACGGACGATTGCCGCCGCGGTTGTTAATGGCGGCCGGCGCTGGTCGGCCCAACCCGCACAACAAACGCGAATAAGAGAAAGAGGTGGAGAGTTGGTAGCGACATAGGCGTACATGTAGGGAGTGACCCCTCTCCCAAACCGGACCGAAGAGGACGAAAGGAAATTTATGCCGATGCCCATGAAACCAATAGTCGCTTTTATACTATGCTTCATCATTTGGAAAAATGACGACTGGTCAAATCGTCTCAGGTACAAACCTACCTCAAGTCATGCAACCTCAGCCCAAGAAAAAAAATGGCAACCGTGCAAGAAAAAGTTGACTGCAAAATTGGGGTGCTTTTAAGAAATTTTTGAAACTGATACAAGATATTTTGAGGTATTAGCGAAGGGAGGAGATTTGCAACTCATTCTCCTTGCATTCGGCTTGTAGCACCAATCCTCGGACCCTCATACACCTACGGGATGTGATGGCGGTGGCGGTCGAACGCTAGTCCGGCCGTGACGAAAGTCCCGTCGCGTTCGGTCAGATCGTGCCGTTCCTTATCGCCGCATGTTATCTGACGTGTCCGGGGAGGGTACTCGGGGTGTCAGGAGGCGGCGCACAACACGATCGCGACCGGTTCAGAGCGCCGGCGACGAGAAGAGGCGGGCCGGGCCGGGCCGTTCGGCCGCTCGCTCTCGTTGAGAAGCGCCGACGACGATCCGTTTTCGTCACGGTGATCGATGGAGGAGACCGTAAAATATTACCCACTGCCCGCCACACGACGACCTTGCGGTGTCGCCGCGATCGGGGCCCCGGGATGAAGAAGAAGTGTTGCTGCTGGCGGGTCGGCAACGCGACAAACATCCCATCTCTGGTATTATAACATGATGCGACAACAGGAAAACGGGTGTGACCGCCCAAGGCCCAACAAGATTACCAACCAAATGCGCGCAAGATAGGAAGAATTATGACCCAAACTACTATTTTCTGGATAAAAAGCGCCCAGAACAAGTTGCCCTAATTAGTCACTGGATTTAAATAAACAGACATATGAAGAGGAAGTATAAGCACGCCAGCTGGAACATGAGACGAACAGACGCGCCGAACGTATAGCCACGCGCTACGTGAGTGAAATAAAAACGCTCAAAAATTACGCAAAAGAGAGCGTCAGCGCTATGGAACGTGCAAATGAGACAGACGGACGGACAGACGCGCCGTACGTACAACCCCACGCTACTCGAGTGGAAAAGTGCTCGCTTTTCACAGAAGTAACGAAAAAATGATTGCCGCTCACCAGTCCGCCGGCATTGTCGCAGAGATTCAGAATAGTCGACGTAGCGGAGCCGACGACGACGGCCGAATAGAGACAGCCGTGGTCGGCGGTCGACACGCGCGCTCTGGTCGCATTGTCCGTGTCAATATACTGCACGATTGGCACGACGAGCTCGCTGAGGTCGGCCAGCGAAGAGTTGAGAGGCCTCGGCAGCTGACGCCATCTGGTCAGGTTGATGACCAGCTCTTCGTCGGCGTCGCGGTCGCGCAGCCTGTACTGGCAGGTCTGGCCGCAACGCCAGGCCGACGTCTTCCTCGGTCGACCATCGTCCGAAGCCGATCGGCGAGCTCGCAGTGGCATCGCATCTAGGTACAGCACACTGCCTTGGTCGATACCGGCGCCTGGAAACATACTCATTTCATTATCGATCATTATGATCAGTTTGGATACTAAAATTCACTCGATTGGTTGCCGACTCAAAAGTGCACATGTTCTTATATTAAAACAAATATGATCATTGGTGATGCATTAATTCTGGTCATTGAGGTTGAGTGGTGCAGTGTGAACTCGGTAGTGAACATGTACCATCGGCGTACCAAGAGTGCCCGCTTAAACTCGTGAGTTGGAAAAGAGGTAATTGATCTTCATTTTTAAAGAGCTCCGTGCCTTCTGTGGCGGCCCCACTTCATCGGTGACTGGGCGCTATTGCAAAATTGCCTGGACGTCACTCGTTGAATCATAAAATTGCAACAAACTGAGAGTGCAATTTGATCCACTGCGTTTTTTTAAACGACGGTGCCGTTCAGGCCTTTGGCACAGACACAATGCAACAGCAAACAATAAACATTCTGAGTCAGCTGTTGTCCCCAAAGCTGTATAGGTCTCAAAAGCCAAAGCCAAAAGCCAAATGACGAATGCGTCTGCTTCTTCCCCCCTCCCCCCACGCAGCGGAACACCTTGGCAGCGCGAGCGAACGCAGGCCAAAACAATCGCCCGGCTCTGATGTCGCCGCCGTCTGGGCGGGAGCGCGCTCGCTGCTCACTGTTTGTGTGCATTTCTGGCAAAGAAGTAGAGTCAGCAGCGGCGGCAACGGGGCCGAATCGGCCCGCGTTTGAACCAAATGGCATAGATCCATTTCATGCAGTGCGTGCTTCCGAATCTAAGACCAACAAGCGGTGCTTGTCGGCGTCGGTCGAATCGCCGCACCGACCCCTGTCTGAGGGCGTAAAGAACAGGCCGGCGAACTTCCTCCGTCACCGTCTCGCCTGACAGCTCGTCGAGAGCGTCGGCGCGAAGAAGTCGCAAAAAACGCGCGAGATTGGCTGGTCGGCGGCGTTCGTCTGGCGGCCGACTGTCTAGAAGCGGTGGGCGCCGACAACCGCCGCGTCGTCTTCGTCGCCGTTCGCTGCTCCTCGCGCCGACGGCCGGCGCATATTTGCAGAGCGTACTAACCGCTGCGCAGCGCCGGCGCGGAATTCCATTGTCTCTGCTATGCCGCACTCGACGTCTCAACGGTACGCGGTGGCGGCGACTTCGAAAAGAAGCGTCCCCGTCCGTCGCCGGTCGGTCGTCTGCCGCGTCGCCGACCGTTGCGCTTTTGCGTAAATGTAAACGCAAGCGACGGCGTCGTTGTCGCCTTCCCGACGACCGGCGCCGTGTCCGCCGCCATCCCATCCCCCCCCCGGCCCGCACGCTCCTCCCTTTCCGGCGGGGCGACCACCGCCGCCACCTGCAACCGCAATTCCCCCGCCAAGTCGCGCCCATTTTAAACAGAGCAGCCTGTTTGCATACAACAATGCGCCCGCTCGAATACAAACGGTCGAAAAAGCGGCGCGCCAAAAACCACCCGCCCATCCGCCCGTACCCTCGAGGTGTCGGCTTGTCCGCCGAGGCTTCATGATTGACGACCTCGCTGATTGACAAACGGTTCGCTGGCTGACAAATTGTCTAATACGTGAATAGACACGACAACTCGTTTCATCCCCGCAAGTGCATTGTACCGGTGCCAGAACCTATGCAGCGAGCAGACTGACAGGGAAATTGTAACTGATCCGACGAGGTAACGCCCCGGTGTGGACAGGCACGCATCTGCTGGTCAGCGCACAGATGTGGACCGCGGACAAGAGGAAGAGAGGCCAGACAGAGCGCCATGACGGACTCACCTGAATAAACGGTGCGCATCGGCCGGAGGGCATCGCCATCTGACCCTCTGTGGACGGGCGTCGGCGCGCCATGGAGCAGCTTGAGCAGCAGAGTGGGCACGCAGACGACGGCGATGAGCATGAACAGTAATGAGAGCAGGAGAATTGCGGGCGACCGCCGGAGCAGCACCATAATGAAGAAGTCGGCGTCGCCCGAAACTGCCGAAGGCGGCCAGGTCCGGGCAACGACGACGACGGCGCCGTCGCACAGGCGGCAGCGGCGGCTACGTCGGCAGCGGCTAGCTGCGGACGACGGCGGGATTCAGGAGAATAGCAGAGGAGGCGAATAAAGTCGTCGCGCTGCTTCTGAAGTTGCTGCTGAGTCGTCTCGGCGAGCATGAGCGGCAGCGTCGCGGTGGTCGTCGGTGAGGGGCGCCCCCGCTACAACAAGCGGTTGGCGGCGCCTTCATCGGCGGCTGCAAAACCAGCAGAAAAAGGCGCTCGGCGCTCCAATCGCCCGCTCCGTCTTCCGCTGCTTTTTCGACGGCGGCTCGACGACGATGATGGCGGTGGGTAGCAGAGGCTGACAGGCTGAGACAGCGGTGTGACGCTCGGTGGTCCGACAAGAAAAATAGCTGAACAGCGAGGAGGTGTGGCGAGTCGTCGGCTAGGCCATCGGTCGTTCGTGCCGTCGTATAGTAAATCGTCGTCTGCGCGGCTTCTGCGGAAGCAGCGCCGAAGCAGCAGCAACGGACGGAGGCGCGACTGAAACGAACCGAGCACGGCGTGTGTGACAGACGTAAAACAGCCGCCGGGCCAACGGACAGGTGCGGCCGCCGTCGACGATGGACTATGGGGCCGGACGGACGCACGGAGCAAGGAACAAGCGGAAAGCGACCGCGGCGGAAATGGACAACAACCCGTCGGAGAAGAGACAGAGAGACGAGACGAGCGGAGACACAACAGAGAGTGGGTGCGCGCCGGCGAAGAAAGAGAAGGCGACCGGCGGTCGGACGAACGCCAACGACCACCGCAGTGGAGATTAGCGCGACGACCGACGGCGCCGTTTCAAACGGCCGTAAACAAACGACGACGCGACCGTCGGCGCCTCCGCTTCTGTCGGCGCGTCCGTTCAGACAGTCCCGCGCCGTCACTGGGTGACTGACTAGCTGACGCGACCTGCATCAAGGGAACCCCCTCTCTCCCTACCCCGCCCCTTCTACCAAAGAAGACGGCCGGTCTCGGCGGTCGACCGTCAGTCCGCCTCCCCGCGGACCTCCTAAACAGGGCAAAAGAGCGCCGCGCCGACTAGCAAACAAAACAAGGACAGGTACCCCAACGGCGGCGCCACCGGCCCGATAAGCCCGGCCAACTGCCGGCCGTTTACGACCGTCGCTAGTCGCGGCGTCGTTTGTCGGAGGAACCCGTAAAACCGTCCGGTCGGGCGGTCGTCGGCGATCCGTCCGACGTCCGCGAGTCGGCGACCACCACCCGGTCGGATAATTCGGAACACCGGGTCCGAGCCGCCCGAATTAGAGGCAGACAGAGACAGCACAGTACCGCCGACATCTGGTCCAAGAACGGCCGAATTAGCGATCGACAATGGCGCCGGCGGGCAACAAACTCGGACCGACGGCGCGACGACGATCGCTAATCGCGCCTCCCGAGCTGCAGCAGCCGGCCCGGGCGCCGCGTCCCGACACCATCGCGGCCAGCTGAGGAATAGTTACGGCGCGGCGAGCGAGCGCGAACCGGGCGATCTCGGATCGGGAGGAGCGGTCGGTGGCGCCGTCTGCCGGCCGATGCGACAATCAGCGGTGCACTCGTCAATGAGCAGAGCGCGCACGTCGACTCAATGAACATACACACTTACACAACACTCGTCGTCGGGTGCGCGGCGCGCGCGCGACCAGCGTCATTCGACCGGTCTCAACAGTAGCGTCCATGTCGTCGTAAGTGATGCCGCGACACCAGGGTTTCTTGTTCAGCGCCGACATCTGAACTCCTCGCAAGATTGAGCCCCCCCCCCCCGAATTTGAAAAAAGACGAGCAGCGACAATTCACCCAGTCTGAGCAAGAATTCCACCGAGTCGTAGGGTCGGTTGGCAGCAAAAATGGACGAATCACCTGAGCTACAAGAATAGGGGGTATGATGGGGACCCCGGCAGGAAATAATGGAAGCAATTTCTGACACTGCAAATTGACCAATTGACTGCAGAGCGGCTGGGTGTAATGGAAAAATTAGCCTCCCTCCAGATAACCATGCGTTTACCCACCCATCTCCCAACCTCGGCTCATAACCATATGGGCCGATGCTGAATGGGCCACCGAAAGCGAATATCGCGTGTCTCGCCAGCAATCTCTCCGTCACTTTTTTCACGTCCGCTGAGGAGACGGCCGCCAGACGGACGGCGACACCACATTAACGCGCCAACACTTAACGGACACCGTCCGATCAAAGGTGCATCAGCGGTTCGAGGATCGAGTTATAAACTCATTTTAGAGGGGGGATCGCACAACTCACCGCTCACTTCCATGTGGCTTGGAGTCACCCCCTTCACTCAGATTCACCTATGCGTCCCTCACGCGTACACCATTTCTAATTATTCGTCCGCGACCTACGACGGAAATAGAAACGACACCGGCCTCCAGTGCGACAATTGGCAGTGGGGGGGGGCGCCCTAAGTCAGGGGCGGTGGTTGTTGTCATGCGTGGTAGTTGGCACCTTCGCTTTCCGATCGCTCACGCCGCGCCTCTCTCTATTGCTACCTGCAGAGCATATGGAGACACATTCATGCATCAGCAAAACAGAGAGAGCCCGCCTAGCATGGCAGCCAGCGGCCAACACTGCCTTGGGCGAACGGGGAAACACGATGCGATCATGTTGGGCGTTCCGGATCGCGACGGTGCTTGCACTTTCGACGCCCGGCCGGCAGATAATGCCGTTCGCCCCCCTCCCCTGAACACCGACCACCCGCAGCGAAGGCATTTGTCGGTTCACCCGGAAGAACGACTGGTCGAATGACACGCAAGGAAATTGGTTGGTGACAGGGTCCTTGGACCTCGAAATTGCCGCGCGCACAAAAATGAACAGAGCGCGATCAGGTGTACACAGCGCGATTGACTGATTGATTGACGGACGAATTGAATAAAAACGATCGGAATCATTGGCGAGAACACTGAGCAGTGACGGGTCATGGACCACAACGTGGCGAACACCGCGGCGGGCGTTAGAGCGACAGAACTAAGCCTATTGCGTTGATGCGATGCGCATTAAGCGGGTGCAGCTCAACCGGCGGTCCAAGCTCAGCTTGCAGCTGAGACGGTCCGACGTACAGACGGAAAGAAGGCGGGCACCCCTGCCCGGCCAGGCGCCGCAGTGCAAACAAATACGCCGTAACAGTCGTCATGGCCTAATACGATCGCTCGATAAGGACAAAAGAAGAGGCGATAAAAATGTATCATTGCGCAGTTGCGGCCAGAGCGTCGAGACGCGCAAAGCGACAGCGCAATTGACGGGCTCAGAACACGGTCGTTGGCGACTTTGCGGCCGTGTTTAACGACGTGTCATCGGCGGCGCCATCTCGAGGCCGTCTCCCGCAGGTCGCCGTTTCGGCCGAGTGTTGCATATTAAACGAGCAAACTATGGCATCATCGTGGCCAATGAAAGCAGTGGATAGCGCGAGTGAGAAAGAAGAGGTTCGGAGTGCGAGTGGCCGCAACGTTTTTGGAAGCGTTTTGGAACTGTCAGATAGCGCGGCGGAGCGGGCGCGTGAAGAAGCGATCGGACCGAGCCGGATGGTTCTTCCGTCGAGCTCGATATCGACGCCAGACGGCGCCCGCTCGGCGGGAGGCGGGCAGTGCGCCGACCTAACACGGACGCCCCGCCCCGCCTCAGTCTGTCCAACGCAGTTCAAAGTTTGTCTGCAGCTCTGCGACTGAGTAGCAAAGTCGTCGCGCGCCACTAAACACGCGACATTTTGCTCCCGATTCCTGACCAACCCCCCCCCTTATAAGTCGGCGGTGGGGGCTTTGAGGGTGGTGCGCAACCCCAACAGGGAGTATTGCAACTTCAAGCCCCCGATCGAGCGCAGGGGCAAAAACTTTTGTCGAACTTTTTTAAAAAACGATAGGCAAAAGGTTACTTTTCATTTTTCACCACAGCTGATTGCTACCGCAACAGCAAAACAAAAACGCGTCGGCATGAATACCGCTTGCAGCTGTGTCTCTCATACATGAAGAGGTCTACGACACCCTCACTCTCTACGATCGCGACAAGCGCCAAAAGTAGACCAACAGTCCTTCCTACTTTCCCCCTTCCCCCTCTCTTCCCACATAGGAGTCATTCACAACTGACGTAAGGCATTGCGAGGGAGTGCCTCGTGGGAGGACCGCTCAAGAATTCATAACATAGTAGCACACAGATTGACTCGTTTGAACGTGACGCTTGGGAGGTGTCTGAAAAGCCCAAAAGCACCGTGACGTCATTTATAAATGGCACTATACTAGCAGACTTGTTTTTCACACGTTGTAAAGTGACACACAGACAAGATAAGATGAGACGAAAGTGGGCGCAGGTGTCAGAATGAAGGAATGGAAGAAAATGATTTACGACCAGTGACGAACACTGACACGTCATTTGAAAAAGCAGAAACATCCGGCAGAACAGAGACGCCGACGATGATAGTTGCAGTGAGCGAGCGAGCGACTAACGAGTAAGAGAGTCTGTCGCATCTTGGAATGAAGGGTGTCAGAATGACGGAATGGAAGAAAATGAAATGCGACCAAGTGACGAAACACGACGCAATCGCCCCCCGCCGCACTTGAAAATACAAAAAAGCAGGAATGCTGACAGGACAGAGAAGCCGATGATGATACTGGCAGAGTGAGCGAGCGAGTAACGAGTGAGTGAGTCTGTCGCATCGCGGCAAAGAACTCGAGCGAAGACGCAGCTGGACAACAAAGCGAGCCGATCCACCTACGACCCCATTGACGCGGCATCCGCGTCTGACTCTGCTTTCAATGGACGTGAGCAAACGACATCCACACCAACCAAACAAAGTCGCCTTTATGCACCACTATGCAAAGAACACGTACGTTAGCCTTAGCAAGAGCACGACCCAATTGCGCGGCCACAATGATCGACTGAAGGAGTAATTGCGAGCAATAGGAAATGGCTGGCTGAAGATCAGGAGTTGGCATTGGGTATGTAAATGCGCGCCCAGGGTCGGCGTACGAAGCTAGGAGCCACAGTTGGGACCCTTCAGTACTGCACGGGCCCCCTGAGACCATCTTCGTACTCCATGGGGCCTGGGGCCCAAAGCTTAGCTTCATTAGCTTCAACTATAATCAGGCACTGGAAGTGCCCTGCGCGTGTCAGGCAAGAG